>PVKS010003525.1:90756-102950 GCA_004027875.1 Aplodontia rufa
GGAGCAACTCCACTCTTGGAAAGGGTAACACTGAGAACCTATCACGAACAAGTTTCCCAAGTCTGTTTTTGAGCTCCACTGTTGTGAATGTAAAAAATCAAAACTTTTCCTCAAAGCACATATTCATCTTCAAACCGAAAACACGTTTATGACACTCAGTGTGAGCCACCGTATAAACAGCAACATAAGCATGCATTGACAGTCCGTAATGTCCCTAACGCAGTGTTATAGAACAAAATTTTAACATCTCTTGAACTGGAGGTTCTTTTCTTTCCTTTTTTTTTTTTTTTTAGAGAGAGAGAATCAATTTTTATTGAGTTTTTCACATGACTTTCGTTGCTCCGACACTTAGTTGCGTACACGTGGTGCTGGAGTTTGAACCCGTGTACTTGCACATGCCAGGCAAGCGCCATAACCGCCGAGCCACCGCTCCAGCCCTTGAACTGGAAGTTCTGCAGAGCCCTCCTCACCAGGAAAATGATGAAAAGTTCACCTTCTACAGTTTGAATATAAAAATACAATTTTATATTTTGAACCTCTCTGGTTATTAAATATTCTTTTTCAAGCTTTACAAATCCTCCTTTCCCTCCCCCAGAGACTCTGATACACCTGCCTGAAGTTCCCCTGATCTCTTTCTCCTCTCCTCCATCTCTTGGGAGAACCACTGCCCTCTCGAGGGAGAGGGTTAAGACAATCCCACTTCTTTTCCCAAAGCCTAATTGCTCAAAGTCCATCCTTCCCTGCTCACAAAGCCACGGCGCCTCCCCTCTTTCCATTTCACTCATCTGTGGCCCAACATCCAACAGAGTGGAGGCTGTGGGTTCTCCCAGCCCAGCAATGAGGAAGCCCAGTGAAGGTTTCCCAAAGGAAAGCAGCGCTTTAAGCAGCATGCACACAGCTTGGAAAACCCAGGGTCCCTGAGTGGTAAGCCTCCATCCCTTGGCAACTGTCACTCAGATGCAATTTAGTTTAATTCCCTTCCACACCATCTCAGCATGCATGGCAGCCTTCCTGCATATAATACCAGAAGGGGCAGAGTCATGGGGATGAAGGGAACTCAGAATCATCCTTCCTTGAGTAGCGACGATATCGAGAACCAAGTGTCAGACTGGCAGTCCGACATGTGCGGGGTTATGCCCACTCTCGTTCTTCTGCGCAGGTCTCGTTCTTTTAGGATGATATGAAGTGACTCTAGAAATGGCTAACATTTCTCCCCCGACACTCAGGCATAAATCACCACGTCTTCGGTGCTTTCTTTGGGGTATTGATTTTTCCGAGAATGAAGGCAGATGGTTCCGATACGGCATCATCTAATATTCCCCCAGCTTGATTTATAGATTTCTTTGTGCATTACCTGAACATAAACGAGTCTTGCATTATTTCTTGCACACTTGTCAAATTAAGGTAAGATATTCTTGTTGACCTTTAAACCTAAAAATAAATAAATAAATGTGTCGGAGACATTTTCCAGCAAGCATTAAAAGGAGCTGGGTCCTCGGATGCCAATTAAGAGGATGTAATTATGAAGGGGATTGTCGTCTGTGCTGCGGGTAATGATTTAATTTTAGTTTTAATGCGTTCACTCAATGGAGGGAAAGAAAATAAGCTGGTTACGAATCATCTTGTGAAGGAGACGAGAACAACTTGGCACCGTTTGTTCCCTAATTTACCAAAACGGGAAAGAGCTGGGGGTGCTTGGCAGCGGGGCTTTCCAGAAGGAAGGAACACTTCTCAGAAGGTGCAGAAAGAAGAGGCACTGGAAGGATCCAAAATAGAGACAAGGTGGCCGTTTGCTGCGATGTTACCAAACAGAGCCAGCGCCAGCCATCGCGGGGCTGCGTGAGAGTGGGAACTGGATCTGACTCTGGGCAGGGGAGGAATTCCGCTCAGGGGCTGCACTAAGCCGTTTCTCCCACTGCCCTTCCCACGGACAGACCATGACCCAAGGAAAGGGTCCCTGACTGACATCCATTTGTGGGTGCCTGCTGTCTGCTGGAACACAAAGGGAAGCACACCTGTCAGCATCTCCATGTACAAACACTATTATTAGAGGGGAGACGATGCTGGCTGCACCCATCCACCTGGGCTAACCTCGGTGTGCCCAAATCTAGGTACATGTGAGCACATGCACACCTACGCATGCCTGTGACCACCGGAGGACTGCCTTCCAGGCTGCCTCCCCAGGGTCCTTTTCAGAAAATGACTACTTAACAACCAATCTCGAATTAAGTCTGTCTTCAAATCAAAGATAACAAAAGGGACTCCCCAGGTCAGGCCAGCCACCTGCACAGAGTCCTCTGGCTCCACTCTGTCCTGATCCCTTAGGTCCCTCCCTCTCTTCCATCTCTCCAAACTCCACCAGCTACCTCTCCCCTCATACCCAGCCTCCAGCCCCTCCAGCCTCCTTCCAGGGCTCTGACCTCTCTCACTTTCCAGCTCTCTCTCTCTCTCTCTCTCTCTCTCTGCTGAAATGGCTCTGCTCTTCTTCATGAAACCCTCTCCCTTCTTCCTTCCTGGGCCAGTAGGATTTGCCTTCTTTCCCACCATGCAGACTCGGGAGATGCCAGGCAGACAGAATTCTCTCCTGGAGGCTGTGAGGAGACACTGGAGTCCTCAGCTCTTGGGTGCAGGTCCAGACACGTTTGTGTGTGAACACGCATGTCTTGGAGGGCTTTGGTGGGTATGGGGGAAATCACCCGCTCCTGTGTACCCGCTGACTTTCTCAGGCAGATGGGGCATGAGATGCTCAGTCCCAGCCACGAGTGGTCCATCTCCAGGCATGTGACTAATTAACGTGGCCTACACAGCCATGTACGCTAATGGTCTCTTCCTGTCCTGCAGCCCACGGTGCTTCAACATCAGCCCCTGGACCACCTGCTCAGATGTGATTCACAAGAAAGCTCAGCGAGGCCCAGCAGATCCCGACACCTATCCAAGAGGTTAGAGGCCTGCCTTTCAGAATCCAGCATGGGGACACCCAAACCTGAGGAGACCATTTGTGAGCCCCAGTGTGAACACAGATGGGGCCTGCCCAGCCCTGTCTACTCCCCAAATGCTTACTGAGTGCCTAACCTGTGCAAACTCAGACCCCCGCAAGCTTGCACAGGATCTGGGAACCTAGTGCACCCTAGAAGGCCTCCTCCAGGAAGCCACAGAGAATACGATCTTTGCAGTCTTGCTTCTGAGCCCTAGCCTCACCCTGATCCAGCTGGAAGAGGCTCCAGGACAGTGCTCAAGAAAAGCAGTTCTATTCCCATAACCCCAGTTTTGCAGGTTCTCAAACAATCCTTTGAACATGACAGTTCTGATTAAATGCCCTTCTGTGTCTTAAGATCAATTAAACCAGGGTTGAGCAAACTGTGGCCCCTGGACCAAACCTGCCAACCACATGTTGCTATAAATAAAGATTTACTGGAATACAGCCATGCCCATTCATTTTCAGAGTCTACACTACAATGGCACAGTGGAATGGTTTCAGCCAAGACATTTTGGCCCAAAGACTAAAATATTTACTACCGAGCCCCTTAAGAGAAAATTTGCTGACCTACCGAGCCCCTTAAGAGAAAATTTGCTGACCTCTGACCTAAACTACACATACAATTTACTTATAAGTCATCTGTCAAATAACCTTTTGGGATGTCTAATAAACTCTGGAACAGTCATCCAACAAGAAAATAAAAATGAAAATTCTAGAAACTCAGAGTGAGCAACATAGAATCCCAATTCTAAATCCATACACAAGTACACAGGAATACACTCTCCAAGGAAAAAAACTTCGAGCAATACAATTAAAGCGAAGATTCCTTTGAAAGTCAGCCCAGCTGGGTGCAGCACACGCCTATAATTCCAGCTACTTGGGAGTGTGAGGCAGGAGGATCCCAAGTTCAAGACCAGCCCAGGCAGTTTAGCAAGCCCTTGTCTCAAAAAAATAAAAAGGGCTGGGGATGCAGCTCATTGGTAAAGCATCCCCTGGATTCAATCTCCATTAACCCTCCCCCCAAAAAAGGAAAGTCACCCCAATTCAGTCCATTCTGCACTTGGGATCATTGGTGGAATTCCTTCCAGACTTCTTTCTAGATTGGTACTTACAAATATGTAAATAGAGAATATATAGTGTGTATGTGAGTTTCAGCCATAAATGGTATAGATGCAATATTGTTCCACTTTTGCTTATTTGAGTTAACAACACCTTTTGGACATCCTTCCCAGGCAGTACAAACAGACCTATCTCATGCATTTTTTTTTTTTTGGGTACCAGGGATTGAACCCCGGGGCACTTAACCACTGAGCCACGTCCTCAGTCCCCCACCCCATTTAAATGTATTTTATGTTGAGACAGGGCCTCGCTAAGTTGCTTAGGGCCTCGCTAAGTTGCTGAGGCTGGCTTTGAACTTGCGATCCTCCTGCCTCAGCCTCCTGAGTCACTGGGATTGTACATGTGTGCCGCCACATCCAGCTCTAGCTGATGCTTTGTAACTGTTCAGAATATTCCAAGGCGTGGGTGTGGCAGGCTAATCTCAACGCACAAGGCACACAAACATCTGGAGCGGAGGCGGTGCATAGTCTTTTCCCTTTTAACCTTTTCATGCTCTTCTTCTTTCCCAGGAAAGGGGATCCACTGCCCATAGGTCACTTTGGAAATTGGCCTTGCAGACCCCTTGCCCCAGATTCCATGTATTTGGAGATCTCCCCACTCCACTTCCTGCCCACTCTGGGAGGCCCTGGGTCTTCATCTGCAACATGAGCACCATTGAGGTATCGCTGCATGACCCTCAGCCTCTCCTAGCACAGTCCCTAAGATCCACGACTCCAAATACCCATTCAAAGAAGCTGTTTGAAAGAAGAATCACTGTGAATATAAATGACTTTCTCAGAAGCTTGACTTTTAAAAAAGGAAGATGGATCTGGCCCTTGCAAATAAAAAAACAGATTGAGAAGCTGAGCTTCGTGGAGTGACTTAAACAGGCATTCAGAGTTGGCACCCGCTGGGAACAGTGCGGCAGGAGCGGGTGATCGGAACAGGCAGAGCCTGGAGCTTGGCTCAACAGCAACCCTCCCCCCTTTTATGTCCTCCTTTTGCCTCCTGCCTTCGCCATCTCCTCCCTCCCTCCACTCCTGCACCTTCACCTCATCGCTTTGTTCCACCAACCCTCTCTGACCACCTAGAATGTGGTGGTCGGTGTGCTACACAGCACCTGGAGTCCAGGCCATCATTAGGATGCCATGCGCAGTGAGATCTGAAGGAGGGGCAAGGGCAGGGAGGGATGGGGAGAGCACCCCCCAAGAAAGGTCTGGTGGGAAGGATGTAACCAGGAGAGTGAAGTAAGAAATTTTCCTTTTAAAAAAGACCACTCTGGCTGGGCATTGTGGCACACACCTGTAATCCCAGCAGCTCAGGAGGCTAAGGCAGGAGGATCACAAATTCAAAGGCAGCCTCAGCAACTTAGCAAGCCCCTAGCCAACTTGGTGAGACCCTTTCTCAAAAGAAAAAATGAAATGGGCTGGGGACGTGGCTCAGTGGTTAAGCACCCATGGGTTCAATCCCTGGTACAAAAAATCAAAAATCAAAAAAAGTGGAGAACACATTCGTGGATGCAGTGGTTGCTGAGCTTTGGAGGAGGCCAGAGCAGGGACCTGGAAGAAAAACCTCACCAGGCAGCTGACCAGCTAGATGAGCACCCACACAGGGTTAAACTTGAGTTGCCCTTCTTGGCTGTTTTCAGGGTCTGTGGTGTGAACTTCATGAGATAACAGTAATGCACCCAGTTCCGTGCTGGGCTCAGGGGAGTGGCTCCACAGACACCCCGAACACCCAGTCAGCAGAAGAACAAGTCCTGTGCTGCCTGGTGATAAGAGACAGAAGCACAGTAGTCCCCCTTAACACCCCATTCCCCCTGGTCAATCTCGGTCTGAATAAACTCGGTGTATCCAAAGTGTCAGGCCAACAAAAGTCAGGAAGGGCTGCTAGCACCACCTAGATCTGTGCCCCTACGCAGAGGGGTCCTTCCCAACACCAAATCTTACAAATGACAACATTCACCTAGAGGGAGTGGGGAATGGGCTGAGGAAGGAGGTGACCGAGTCAGCGGGAAAGGAACTTTCACGTTTGTAAAAACAGCAGCGGAAGGAAAGGGGCTCTGGGCTAAGGATGGTAATGAGTACCGCTGGTTTAATTCCTTTCCCTTCCAAATTCCCACCAAAAGGATCAAAGAAATATACGAATGGGAGGGAGAGGTGGGGCCCGCATCCACGGAGGAAAACTGCAGTGTTAGCAAGCTTGGTGTCACTGTGACGAAACACCTGAGATAATCAACTCGAAAGGAGGAAAGGTTTAGTTTGACTCAGGTTTCTGAGGTTTCAGTCCATGATTGCTTGGCCCTGCTGTCTTTAGGCCTGTGGCGGCTCAGCACATCCTGGCAGAGCAGGAGGAGGAGGAGGCCCCTTCGCTTCGTGGCAGCCGGGAGGCAAAGAGAGTAATCAAAAAGGACCAGGGGCCCAATATCTCCTTCAAGGCCGTGCCTGTAATGACCTTCCTTCCCTGCACTAGGCACCACCTCTTAAAGGTTCCACCACCTCCAACAGCACCCCGAATGGGGGACCAATAGTTTAACTCCATGTCCAAACCATAGCAGCTGGTCAGGGTGCAGCAGCAACTCCGTCACAGCAAGGGCTCCCTGCAAACCACAGTGCAGACAGCACATGGGAAAGGTAGGGCAACCTCTCAGAGGTCAGGCAGCCAACTCAGATCCATGGAGACTTTGGGAGATGCCCGGAATCAGCCCATGAGTGAGCTGCCTTGGACAGGCACGGCTACATCTCCCAACACAGCTTCAAAGTCTACAAAGCAAAGGATTAGGGCCAAAGGAGACTCAACAAATCCCCAGTCATCAAGGTTTTAACACTAAATGCACAATTTATGCAAGCAAGATTAAAATGAAGAAAACGAAGGATCTGACTAATAATAATGTCCATACCTTTGTGTTCAACAACCAGAATTTAGCTTTTTCAATCAGTCACAGATTATGTAGAAAAATGGGCTTATAGTAAACCAGAGAAAAGAAATCTCAGCAGAGGTCATTACCTAACCTCAATGCCAAAAAAAATAAAATCTAACAAAAATGAAAGAGAGGAAAAAATGTTGGCTACAGCAATGTTTTTAATGGAATAAACTAGAAAAGTGTACATTTCCATTAATGGAAAGATGTTTAAACAAAATATTAAATAAATGCTTAAGTAAAAAAAATCCAAACTCCAGAATCTCATGCAATTGTTGAAAAGAATCATCTTGGTAGGAGTTCTAGAAAAAGAATAGGGTACCTTTTCTTTTTAAGGCAATAATTTAAGGGGATAATGGCTGAGAAAGTTCCAGAGTTGAACAAAGACACAAGTTCTTATACCGAAAACATATACAAAGTACATGGTGAAAATCAATAAAGATGCTTATCTTGGGAACACTCCAGAATACCAAAAATGAAGGAAAAAACCCTGAAAGTTCACCAGGAATAAAAGGTCCTGTAGTCCCACAGTAGCAGGAGGTATGTTCCTAGGCCCCACGCTTCAGTGGATGCCTGGAACCGACAGTACTGCACTCTATTATACACTCACTACATCCTCTCCTACACACACCCACTTACAGCAAAGTTCACATATAAATGAGGCACAATAAGAGACTGAAATAATAACTAGTAATAAAGTAGGACCACTGTAATAACAATCGTCAGCATCATCACACCTGCGCTCTAAGGTCATTATTAAATAAAATAATGGTCACTTTGAACACAAGCACTGTAATACTACAATAGTCGATCAGATGCTACTAAGTGACATGCAGGTAGCATATACAGCTTGGATACACTGGACGGAGGGAAGATTCGCCTCTTCTGGAGGACACGCAGAGCTCTGTGAGAGTTCAACAGGCAGCGTGCAACTTCACACTTAGAACTATTTACATCTGGAATTCTCCAATTAATATTTTAAAATTGTATTGGGCTACAGGTAACTGAAACAATGGAAAAGGTAACCAGGATAAAGAGAAATTACTATACCTACCAATAGTTAGACTGACAGCAGACATCTTAAGCATCAAGAGATGTCAAGGAGGGGCTGGTGCAGTGGCTCAGCGGTTATGGCGCTTGCCTTGCATGCGTGAGTACGCGGGTTCAGATCCCAGCACCACATACACAATGAAGTGTCCGAGCAACAAAAGTCTGTGAAAAACTAAATAAAATTGATTCTGTCTCTCTCTCTCTCACTGTCCCTCTCTCTTAAAAAACAAAAAAAAGAGAGAGAGATGTCAAGGAGATGATGCAGTAATGCAAATTTTTTTCCGCTAGGATCTGAACCCAGGAGCACTCTACCACTGAGCTACATCCCCAGCCCTTTTTATGTTTTGTTTTTTTTTTAAGAGAGAGAAGGACAGTGAGAGAGAGAGAATCAATTTTTATTGAGTTTTTGCACATGGCTTTCGTTGCTCTGACACCTAGCCGTGTACGTGGGTGCTGGGGTTTGAACCCGTGCCCTTGTGCATGCCAAGCCACTTTTTATGTTTTACTTTGAGACAGGATCTCACTAAGTTGTCCAGACTGGCCTCGAACTTGTGATCTTGCTGCCTCAGCCTCCCAAGTAGCTGGATTACAGGCACCTGCCATGACTCCCAGCAGTAATACAATATTTTAAAAGTGCTATATCGAATCCTATTTAATTATTCAAAAATTAGAGCAAAATAAAGACACTCTCAGACATCCAAAACTAAGAAAGTCTGTCACTTAAACTGAAAGAATTGCTAAAGGATACATTACAGCCCAAAGGAATATGAACCCAGAGAGAAGGAGGGAGATTTGGAAAAGTTTATTAGTCAATTTAATTAATTACCAACTGTAAGTATTATTAGTTTTTTGTATTACAGTGGGGAAAATTCTCAATAATCACAGTAAGGCAAACAAGAAAGAGGGGCTGGGGATGTGGTTCAGTGTAACCACCCCTAGTCCAATCCCCAGGACCCCACACACAGACACACACACACACACACGCACACACACTCATATACAGATGAGGAGAGGCATGGGACAAGGTACAGGGAAAGGGGTACAGAGCTTCTAACCTCTCTGAGCATGCTACCCTCAGGAACCTGTTCAGCTACTGGAAGCACTCTGAACCCTGTTCTTTGGAGTTTTTAGAGAGACTCTACTGCACAGGTATCTCTGAAGGAAGTCTGAACAACAGTGTAGATATATGGCTGGACAAAAAGATGTGAACTGATGCTAACAGACTGAGTGGGGAAACCCAGCAAGGCCTCCATTCAGATTCTTCTTGGCCTCTCTGTGCAGCAAGCCTCCTTCCCAGGTATGAGGCAGGACCTCTCTGAAATGGTGGTCTTGTGTCAAGATAGTCAGAGAACGTCTTTATGACCAGCAAAAAGTAGAGAAAGATTATAGAGTATTTGACCTGCCTCAGGGAAGAGAAATTGTTTCTATTGCTTGCTTGGAGAAGGAGCTATGAGCCAGGAATTGTGGTGGAAAAACCCAAATATCATAATATCTCAGACAATCACATGGAAAATTAACAAATCCACTATCATTTATCACAGTGGAAAAATTTTCACAGACTTCACTCTGGAAGGGAAAGATCAAGAGAAAAATTCAAAACCAAACAAGAAAATGGATTTGAGAGCCAGGCATGGTGGTGCATGCCCGGAATCCCAGAGGCTCAGGAGGCTGAGAGGCAGGAGGATCGCAAGTTCAAAGCCAGCATCAGTAACTTAGCAAGGTCCTAAGCAACTTAGTGAAACCCTGATTCAAAATTAAAAATTAAAAAGTGAGCTGGGGATGTGGCTCAGGGGTTAAGCACTGCTAGGTTTGATCCCTGGTAACACACAAAGAAAAGAAAAGAAAAAGAAGAATATGAATTTGAAAAGCGCAATTTCAGCATTCATTTTATACATTCATATGAGTACATGCATACATAATGAATAAAATGCATAGAAATACATATTCCTATAACCAGCAGATAGAGATGATACATATTTTCTAGTATATGAAAACCATTTATAAAACCTGATCACATACCACATGACAGGTTATAATATATTGCAAAAAACTAACACACTATATATCACATTCTTTGACCACAATACACTTAAATTTATGGACAAATAAACTCCATATTTTATACATTCTAAGATGTACTTTATTTTTTAACATCATCTCTGAAACCATGGTGCTTCTAACAATTGATGAGATGCTAGAGTTTAAGTAGCAATGTGGGTTTTTTTTTTAGTGAAACATAAAATAATGGTATGGATCACAACCAACAGCATTTTAGATTCCATGAAAGCATGGTAGCTTGTTAAAAATGTTCAGGATACATTGCTATGTAGCAAGAAAATTAATAATAAAAAAGGAAATAGCTCTAAAGTACTCTCCTGAATGCTTCTCTTGTATCAAAGAAGAAATAAAAACATCAATTTTAAACTTGAAAAATTACAATAATGACAACTTATGCATATCAAAATGTATGGAACATGGCCAGAACTATACTCAGAAGAACTTGTCAGTTTAAGTGTCTCATTCTTAAAGGAAAAAAAAAAAGACAATAAATGACCTGGATATTGAACTTCATAAACTTGAAAAAGTCAGAAAATAAGTCTTGGTAGGTATTAAAGATAATCAGGAGAAGTGCCAATTTTTAAAAGAGCTCAATAGTAGGTTGGCTAAATAAATTCAACAGCTGTTTCTTAGAAAAGGCCAATAAGATAGATCCATCTCTGGTAAAGTCTAATCAAGAAAAGAAAGAGAAAACTGTTATCGAGAAAGAGATATAAACAAATGCAAAATAAAGTTGCTAGAATGTAGGAATACCACATAGAATTATAGGCTAATGAATTTTAAAATCTTGATTAAATATATGACAGTCCAGGGAAGGAAAAGTGATACAAGAGGATTTAAGAAGCAGAAACATTGAATAGAAAAGAAAGGTTGAAAACAATCATCGCCTCCCACAAAAGGCACTGTCCTTAGACAATTTCAGACCTTCAATGAGCAAAAAGTTTTCTGTGCTATTTAAAATATTCTACAAGAATAAAGAAAGGAGGAAAAAAATCCTAATTAATTTTCATGAATAACTCATAACCCTGGTACCCAAACTGTCAAAGATGAAAGAAAAATAAAATCACCTACTAATCTTGCTTGTCACCACAGATGCAAAAACCCTAAATAAAAAATCATGGCAAACAACTCTCATCGTCACCACCCCCAGCTCCAAATGCATAGAAATGCTGGACAAAATGGAACAAAAAATATTTAAACATATGTAGCTGAGTTTGAAGGAGAGAAAAGGAAATCATCAGGATTTCTTTATTTCTTCAGAACAACAAAGAACAAATGCAGAAACTACAGCAATAAACGGTTAGCTGGTATCTCAGGAGTCCTGAGTGACCGATGGTAAAACCCCAGAGGTCAGGTCATGAGCCCCTGGTGCCCACAAAGTGATGGGAGACACATCCTGGTTCCTTGCAAAAGGAGGAACTGGAACTGAGTTCTTATATAACAAAACTGGGGTCTAGAGGGGCTCCCGCCTCAGTGAATTGGAAGCCTACAAAACTCAACTTCTTCTTCTTTTTTTTATTATTTTTTTATTTTTTATTTTTGAACAACCATAGAAGTTTTTAACAAAATGATATAAAATGTGTATAGATTCTGGATATTAGAATTACCCCCAGGAGTGTCCCCCCAATTACCCACCTTTATCCTTCCCTTCCCCTTCCCACAATATCACTAAAAAAGGATTATGTTGTATAACGTTACACCTTATCTGGATTTAACACATGATAATAGACCAACTTTCTCACTGGCCAGGGTCTAGTCCCAACCTCCACAGATGAGTGGACACATTCGACCCTTAGTTCTCTGGGTTAAGCTGATTTTACTCAGCATAATTTCTTCCATAGCCATCCATTTACCTTCAAAGGCTGCAATATCATTGTTTCTAATTGCTGTGTAAAATTCCATGGTATATATGTACCACAGCTTTTGGATCCATTCATCCGGTGAGGGACATCTGGATTGTTTTTTTTTTTTTAAAGAAAGAGGGGACAGTGAGAGAGAGAGACAGAGAGAATCAATTTTTATTTAGTTTCTCACATGGCCTTCGTTGCTCTGAGACTTCGTTGTGTACGTGGTGTTGGGGTTTGAACTTGC
>PVKS010003526.1:0-102723 GCA_004027875.1 Aplodontia rufa
TGAGTTCGATCCTTGGGGGGGAAAATCATTTTTTCTCATTTCTACATCCTGAGGCAATTTATGCTGTTAAACCATATTTCTTGGAGCTGGTATAAATACATGCAAATAGGAACAGGCACATGTATCATGTTTTATTTTTCTTGTTCTACTTTTTTACCAAATGGAATCATAGTAGACACATTTTTCTACAACTTGCTTTTGGGCTTATTATATTAACATCTCTCCACGTGAATACATTGATTCCTAGAGTTAACTCTTTCATTTTTCTTTGTGATAGCTACATAATGTCCCACAACATTGGAGGCACCATTTTAGTCTAACATTTTGTTGATAATCCTCCATTGCTCAATATTTTGCAAGGTGAAAAATTCTTCTGCAAACACTTCAGCAATATCATCAATATATTCTCTCTCTCTCTCTCTCTCTCTTTTTGGGGGGGGATACTGGGGATAGAACCCAGGGTTGCTTAATCACTGAGCCACACCCCCAGCTCTTTTTTACTTTTTTATTTTTTAAGGGAGAGACTGGGAAAGAGAGAATCAATTTTATTTATGTTTTTCATCTGGCCTGTGTTTCTCTGACACTAAGTTTTGTATGTGGTGCTGGTATTCGAACACGGGTCTTTCGCATGCCAGGCAAACACACCAACTGCTGAGCCACTGCTCCAGCCCTTAGTTTTTATTTTGAGACAGGGTCTTTCTGAGTTGCTCAGGGCCTTTCTAAATCACTAAGGTTGGCTTTAAGCATGGGATCCTCCAGCCTCAACCTCCTGAGCTTCTGGGATTACAGGTGTGGACCACCATGCCCTGTAGCAATGCAATCTTAAGAACTAGGCTTTTATAGCTACTGAACCGGCTGCCCAAAATGTGGTTGCTGAGATAATGTGGTTCCAATTCCAGTAGATATTGCTAGATTATTCTTCCTAGAGGTTTTAGCAATTCATATTCTCACCACCAAGGTTTAAAGGTGCTCATTCTCTTGTGCTATCTCTAATACAGGATGTTACTGGTCTTTTAAATTTTTGCCAATCTGATGATTATATAATTAATTTTACTTTCTCTAATCCTTCTCTACTTCATTTAGATTTTCTTTCTTCTTCTGTAAACTGCCAGTTAGTATTTTTCCTATATTCCTGTTACCTTTTGCCATTTTAATAACAATTTATATGATCTTTGGCATATTAAAGATAATATCCACTCATGTATTGAACATATTTATCTAAGTCTGTAGCTTGTCTTTTGACTTTGCTTAAGATGGGTTTTTCCTTATAATTTGAAAAAAAGTGGAAATTATCTTTTTCCTGCTATCTTTAGGTTTTTAGAAACTCCTTCCATTATTGAAAATCTCTCTACTTCAAAGTTGTACAAATTTTCCAGTAGATTTGCTTCAAATACTTTATGTGCTACTCTCTCTCTCTCTCTCTCTCCTCTCTCTTTCTCTTTTCTTTTTTTTATTTTCCCCAGTACTGGGGATTGAACCCAAAGCTACATGCATGTGAGGCAAGTGCTTTACCACTGAGTTACATTGCCAGCTCATTTCTATTTTAATTTTTTTGAGACTGTGTCTGCATATGGTATAAGTTAATCAACCACCCTGTTGTCCCAGATGGAGAGCTAGTTAGATCAACATTATTTCTTGAATGAATCATAACTCTCCCACTGAATTGAGATGTTCTCTTTATCAGATATTATGAAGTATGTGAACATATTGTGTCCATTCCTGAATTCTAGCCTGTTCCAGTGGACCACTTATTCATGTGCCAAGACATATTTTTTTGATGACTTAAATTTTAATATTCTTTAAGGCAAATGTCCCCTATTTCCTTTTTCAGAATTATCTGTCAAGGACCACAAAGCTCTATTACAACACACAACTATAATTATACTTCTTAATTAAATTAATCTTGTGTTTCAAAGAGGATGTGGTTAAGATCTTGGCCAATCCTGGGTGGCTGCCTGAATAAATGCCCAGCCACTCACTCATTCAGCCAGAGTTGCACCAGGAGCCCACAACTGCACAGGCTCATGCTTTGATTCCAACCTACCAGAGGACCCCAAGTCTCCCAGAACTCTGGCTCCCAATTGCAATTCTCCCCTCTTCCTCAAATGCCACGGATTGCTTCACCAGGCCTTCTGCCTCCCACCTTCCTTCGCCAACTTCTCCCAGCTCCTTGGCGCTACCCTCATGGAGCATTCCTCCTCTTCGGAACCCTGCTGTCTCTGACCACAGTGGGAGAGGATCAGGTCTCTGTACCGCTGGTCACCCCTCTGTGCTTCTGCAGCTGCTCACGAGATGTCTGCATGCCAGGAAGCTCTCCAGCTCAAACCCTCCCACCAGTAGATATTTCTCTGCTTCGGGCCACCTTTGGTTCTCTCCAGGACGCCATTCCCGACCCTCCCTGAGGTGGAACCATCTCTCAATTCCTGCTCATATAGAGCAGGAGGCTGATGCAGTCAGAGTCACAGTGTTGTGGGTTAAATCGCATCTCCCTAAAATTCATACACTGAAGTCTAACTCCCAGTACTTCAGAATGTGACCTTATTTGGAAATAGGCTCATTTCACATGTAATTAGTTCGGATGAGGCCTTTACAGCAGGTCCTCATCCAGTATGACAGATGGTAAATTTGGACACAGAAACGGGGAGGGCACCACATGAAGATTAAGGCAGAGATTAGATTGTGTTTCTAAAAGCCAAGGAATGCCATGGTGCACACCTGTAATCCCAGAAACTCAGGAGGTTAAGGCAGGAGGATTGTAAGTTTGAGGATAGCCTCAACAATTTAATCAGAAGTAAAAATTAAAAATTAAAATTAAAATGTCTCAAAATTGAAAATAAAAAAGGCTGGGGGTGTAGTTCAGTGGTAAAGTGACCCTGGGTTCAATCTCCAGTTCCATGAAAAAGAAGTAAAATTAAAAAAATAAAATAAAATAGTTGGGTGCAGTAGCACATGCCTGTAATCCTAGTGGCTCTGGGGGCTGAGGCAGGAGGAACATGAATTCAAAGCCTGCCTCAGCACCTTAGAGAGGTCCTGAGTAACTTACCAGGACCCTCTCAAAAATAAAAAGGGCTGGGGATGTGGCGCAGTGGTTGAGCACCCCTGGGCTCAATCCCCAGTACCAAAATAAAAATAAAAAAAAAATAAAAGTAAGGAAAGCCACAGATCGCCAGCAAACCACCAGGAATAGGGGAAAGGCATGGAACACTCTCAGATGATGCCTGATGCCTTGATCTTGGCCTTGGAGCCTCCAGAATTGTGAGATAATATTTTCCTGTTGTTTAGGCCAGCCAGTTTGTGGTACTGTTTTCCACGGTCCTAGGCAACAAGCACACAGCAACCTAATGCAGAAGAAGGCACGCACCTTGCTTTACCTGAGCCCTCTCTCAACTTTGCTGGGATGCAGTAGGGAGTCAAATCACAGCAATCTTCAAAATGGGTTTTTGGTGGCAAGAACACTGGTCTCAAGAGCCTTGGTTCTCACCAGATATGAGCTTTAGAAGGGCAACAAAGGCTCCCCATGACCACCCTCAGCCTGGTCCCCCATGAAGAAGCAGGTCCAGGGCTCTGCCTTCCCGGTGGCTGATGTTGTGCCCAAGCTCCTGTGGTTCAGCAAGAAACAGCTGGTAAACAACTGCTCTGCGGATTGTCTAACTTTGACATGCTGAGGTTCCCTTCATTATCCTCGGACACCCTCCTTACCCCTGCTACCTGTCCTCATCACACAGGCATCCGAGCTTCTCTGAAATGTGCAGAGCTGACCTGTGGGCGTTCACTAGGACTGGGTCCAATGGTTCCCCGGATGCCCAGGGTCGAGCGTAGTGTCTGCCTCACAGTAATTCTCAGTCTTTGGGTAGACAGTGGCCAAACACACAGGAGACTCTTCTGGCTGGAGCTTCCCCCGCATCATGAGTCAACAAAGCAGCTGTGAAGTCATCACCTAGAGGAGCTTCCAGAAACTGAGCCAGTGTGGAGTTGCCGCTGATCCCTGTTCTTGCCACATAAACCCTGCATTCTTGCTCATTCTTTCTGAGTTCAATTTCCCAAGCGCCAACCACCACAGCAAGCCTTCCAAGTCTCTTTCTATTGCTGTTCCCTCTCCACAGCTCTTTGCAGTCAGCTTTCCACAAAGGAGGTTTAAACAGCCTCTGGCAGGTCTCCCTGGAATTCACAACCAGCCTCCCCCACTCCAAAACCTACCAAAGCTTCACATAAACTCCGAGGGGGAACCCTGAGCTAAGCGGATCTCCATCCCTGAGGCTTCAATTGCTCCTTCTTTTTAGAAAGCACAAGCACATATTGAATTTATGTCCCAGGGAAAGCACGTGAGGGGCAAAATTAAACCAACCAACAAACAAAGACTAAGATGATTTCCACGTCATTATGTTCTAGAAGCTTCCACATATAGGAACTGTGCTGGGGAGGGCAGCTGCCAGAGTTGGGGAGAAATGCGGAGGGACACTGAAGACTTGAGAGCTGGAAATGGCAAGAAAGTGCCCTGAACTCTGGCCCAACTTGGCTCTTAAAAAGAATCCCACCACTCGTTAACTGGCCCTAAAACTTGCTAAGTGAAAGAAGAAAAATAAATGAGCTCATTAAATCCGGAAGAAGGGAAGACCTGGAGCCTTAACCAAGAAAATTCCCAACACCCACTTAGAAACACAAGGGGGTGTTGAGCACAGTTAGACTCCCAGCCAGGAGTGGGGACTGGCCCCCAAATGAAGAGTTGAGTCATGCTCCAGCCCTCCACAGGGCTTGGCCACCTCCAGCTCTGCAAATGGGCGCCAGGATAGGGAGCTGCTGCTCCTAGTGCGGCTGGGATGGTCACGGTGGTTTACCAGTTCAAGCGGTCCATGTCTCTGGTTAAACTTATGGAGAAATCAGTTGGGAAATTTAGTGGGAAGTGCCAGGAGAATGATGAGTCTTTGAGAGAATTATGACTTTGAGAAGACTGTGATAACGAACTGCCTGTGACAAACGCAACCTCAGATTCAGCTTAATAAAGGCCATTCATCATCTTCTATCTGTCCTCACCCATCCATCACCCACTTACTGAGGACTGTCTATGAGTTGGCCTGATGCCAGATGCTGTCCCTCCCTTCAGGACTGACTTGCTAGTGTGGCTTCCATCCCCCTATCTAGGTTCCCTGCCCCAGCTTTACTCCCTGACCATAGCCCCCTTTGGTTTGGGGGTTCTTCAGACTTCCTTTGTATCTCCTTGTTATTTATTTATTTATTTTTTCTTAGGGATTCAACCCAGGGGCACTCAACCACTGATCCACATCCCCAGTGTGTTTCTTTTGTTTTGAGACAGGGTCTCACTAAATTGCTTAGGGCCTTGCTGAACTGCAAGTTGCTGAGGTTGGCTTTGAACTTGCGATCCTCCTGCCTCAGCCTTCTGAGCCCCTGGGATTATAGGCGTGTGCCTCCACTCACAGCTGTGTCTCCTTGTTCTTGATTGATTGGACTCTAGTCATTCCTGGTACCAGCTTTGGTCTTGAGTGAAAGAGAACTCCCTTCCCACCCATGCTACCCCATGGCAATGCCAATAGAATAAACCCTGAACAAGGATAAAAGGAAGGCAGAGGACAGGTGCCTAACCCACTGTGTGTTTGCAGAGGAGCTCTGAGGGAAAGAAGTCCTTCTTCAGAAGAGGCAGTGCCACTGTCACTGTTGAGTAGGGTGGGGACGGATGGAGGCAACTCCAGGCTGAGGAACAGTGGGGCAAAGGCACAGAGACATGACAGAGGCTGATGGGGTTCACAAGAAACCCACTCACTGCCAAGGAAAAGAATTGGTCCGTTCTGTGATTTGTGCTTCCACCCACTGATTCTCTTCCCCACTGGGGACAGTATGTCAGAATGATTTTCATAACTGATTCACAGACAAAACCTTACAAAGAACCTTGCAAGATGACAAGATCCATTCCCATCTACTTTCTCTTTACTAACCTCTTCCACTGTGGACCCCATTCTCGAGAGCAACATACAATTGTGGGAAGAGAAAGAGTTTTTGAGTCCCAAGAGCTTGAATCTCAACACCACTGATAACTAGCTATATGACACTGGCCTAGATGATTAACATCTCAGCCACACTTTCCTCGTCTATAAAACGGATGTAACAATAATAAATCTACCAATTAAAGTGGTCACAAGGATTAAAAGTAACAGACAGTGTCCTTCAAAATGCTATGCCCATAGCCGGTGTTCAGATGGCAGCTAACATTATCCCCATTGTGAGCTGTGTTGTCATCTTGGAAGCCCTCTGCTCCCTTCAATGCCTGGCTCCTTCTCAGTGAGAGCAGGTTGTGGCTTAGACTCTGTTGTGACAGCCAGGACACTCTGTGACATCCAACTCTGCAACAAAAGCACTGGGTTCCCCCACTGGGAATCTCCATGGAGTCTACCCTTTGCTCTCCAAAGCTTTCAAAAACTAGTTGTCATGCATGAACAAGTCCCTGGAATCCAAAGTCACTTCCTTAACAGAGAGGTCAAACTGCTACACGGATTTCAAATGTGCTGCCAGAGGTCTGCTCCCAAGGTCAGGGCTATGATCTGTTCTAGATCTGAAAGGTTGTTAGACACAGTTTTTACTTTCTCTGAGACAGTGCGATGGATAAGAACGGTGTTTGCAAAAAATTAAAAATTATATTTTAAGCCCCATTCCCTAGTGAGAAAAGTGTCAGTTACCTTGGCTTATAGGCTAGGACAGCAAACCAACTTGACCTCACTAAAAGCTGCTAGCCTGGTGTGGAGGGCGGAGGGAGGGAAAGAGGTAGGGCATCCTGGAGTCCCCTAGGGAATCGCAGAGGGTACTTTCCTCAGAAGTCTGGATGGATGGCAACTAGCCCTAGAAAGGGGAGATGATAACTGGAACTTTTGTGCTTTGGGTTAAAAACAAAGGATCACTGGGATTCCCAGGAGCCTGCTCTGCCCTGGGGCTCCTGGGACCGACTGGCACCTGGAAGGCGGCTGTGAACGGGAAGTAGCGGCAGAACTCAGCTGAGCAGCAACCGCGTGAGCTCAAGTGGGGGTTACTCCTGGCTGAAGTTACCGCTGAGCGAATGGGGTCATCCCCTCTCCGCGAACCTCAGCGGCTGTGCGGGACCCGGACAAAAGCGGCTTTGTGGAAGGATGAGGGACCTCAAACAGCGCCACCGTGTGGCAGTCCAAGCAGCGGCGGCGGCGGTGGACAGAGCGCATCGCGTTTCGCTCACGCACACAGGGGAGCTATGGACAAGGGAGAGGAGGGACTCACTCGAGAAAAGGCAGATTTTGTGACAAGAGTGTAGGTGGAAGCCATTTGGCATGCAATTGGAAAACCGAGAGAGAGAGAAAGGGAGAGAGATGCATATGCACCCCAAGTTTGTGAAGTAACTACTACCACTTCCAACCCTGGAGGCGAATGCCTCCTCCCTCTGCTAAAATTCGTGACTTAATGACAATCTAAACTGTTGGAATAAGTACCAATTAAGCACTGAGGATGTCCAGTCTCTGATATGCTTCCTGGCCCCTGACCTAAGAAACAGGTGCATGAGCCAGAAAATGGATGAATGAATTGAGAATTTCCAAACTGACCTCCCTCTGTGCAAGATTTTCACCCACAGTGGGACGTACTCATTCAGGAGAGACTTTTCTTGCCTCAGTCAACCAGGGCTCCCATAGCACTGAGCAAAAGAAAGCTCACAATACCCAGAATTTGTAAAGGCGCTTCTGAGAACTCTGATCCAGAATTCCTGTCCCTTACTTGAGGATATGGAAGGGTCTATGGGAATATACAGAGAAGAGAGAAAGGGGAAGAGGTGTGAAATGGTTTCTTGGGAGGGTATTGTTGCCAAGTCCCCATTTGTGGCTTGAGGAGTGTGGATGGGCACCTCCTTCACTTGAGCCCCAGGCTGGGGATGCAGGAAACTGGCTCATGCTCAGACAGCCTGGGCAGTGAAAGGAAGAGACTGCCCCAGGATTGGGCTGCACTCCCAGAATTCCTGTGAGCAAGGGTGCTGCTTCCCAGACCACCAAGAGATGGAAAAGCCAGGCTGCAGCAGCTTTCATTCCTGGCTGAGAGCAGAGCCTGGGGGATTGAGGGACCCCTAACAGTGAGATTTGGTGCAGAGTGGGCCACAGTCAAACCAAGGACTCTAGATGGGAGACATCCAAAGGGACAAGAGGCACTGCCCACATCAGAAGGACTATGATCAGAGGAACAGGCAGGAGGCCTCTCAAGAGCCCAAGAATGTTCCACATTCAGATATTTGCACCGCAAGGAGGCTCTACCAGACCCAGGTACCCACTATAGCAGAAGCAGCCCTCGCTCCCTAACAAAAATCATCCCTCGGCCCCATTGCCGATCTTCTTAACAAGGTGGGGAATGTGAGAAACTGACCATCAGGTCTTCCCCCAAATCAGCTTATACCTGCCCTCTTCCCCAGTGAGGAAGGGGTCCAGATCAAATTTTTATTATTGACAAAGGGGGAAAAGTTAGGCAGTCAGAGTAGTTAGAATGTTTTAGTCAAACAAGGAAAAACCATTTCTTTTTCTTTTAAGATCAATTTGACATCCCCAATGCTAGCAAGGAGGGTCTGGCAAGGAGGGTCCAGTTGCAGACACTCCCTTCTGCTAAGGGAAGGCTCAGCATCCTTTCTATTGATGCCTGAGGGGCAAACCCAAAGACTGGACCCAACTAGAATCCCCACCCCCACATCCTAGGTTTGAAGAAGGGAAAGGATGACCAAGTGAAGGGAGAACATCCTATATAAAGGGCAAACCTAACTCCCCTCTTTGGCTCTGTCCCCTCTCCCACTCTGGGGGAAGTTTACTCTTTTCCCTGTGCTTTGCTTTCTATTACTTTCTTAAAATAAAATTTGTCTACCATGCTTGCCTGGTGTCCCTTGGTTTCATTCTTTGTCTCTGGGGGACACGAACCCGATTTACACCAAACAGGCATCATTATTACACACACTAGCCTTTCTTTTTGCTTGAGAGAGCCTGTTTTCAGTGAGCAGAGAAACTGACAATCGAGGGTGAACACATTTTAAAAGGATGGTGGAGACCAAAATTAAAGCTGTGTTTTGATCAAGACCCGCTTGAGTTCGTTCAATACACTGGTTGCAGCATTTGCAATTGTTATGGATTAGATTTTAAATGCCCTCCTGCAAAGGGCATGTATTAAAGACTTGGTCACCATCCTGTGGCACCTCTGGGAGGTGATGCTTTAAGAGATGGAACCAAGCAATAGGAAGTTAGGTGATTAGGAGTGTGCCCTTGAAGGGGCTATTGGGACCCCTATTCCTTTCTGTCTCTCTCAATCCCTCTCTCTCTCTCTCTCTCTCTCTCTCTCTTTTTTACTTTCTGTCCACAATGAGGTAAACAGTTTATTCCACCACACTCTTTGTCACAATGCACTATGTCACCATAGGTCCCAGAAACAACCATGGGCTGAAACTTCTGAAAACATGAGCCAGAATAAACCTTTCCTCCTTTAAGTTGATTTTCCTCAGGTAATTTGCCACAGTGATGGACAGTTAACTAACTCAGCAAAACATCTTTACTTATGTACATTTATTGAGCAATACTTTTGGTCAAGCCCTATATACATGAATGAACAGTCAAATTGCAGGGTAAGCTCAATAGAAGAAAATGAATATAGAGAACCAGTTCTAATGGTGTAGGAAAACCCAAAAGCCAAGCTGGAAACAAAAAAGCAAAAAAGAAATAACAGGAGCAGGAAATAATTACCATCCCAAAAGCTGAAGGGACAGAAATAAGAGGTGTTATTATCAGAGCCAGAAGCTGTGGCCCCTTGACAGGAACTTGAACCTTGAAAATAGGTTATCCAGTAAGAGCTGAAATCTTGGGGGACATATGGGCATTGCCAGTGGTGATACTCAGAGAGAGAGAAAGAAACACCTGGTCTTTCCCTTTTCCCCACCAGGGCGTCTCATTGGCCGAAGTTAGCAGGAAGTCAACTGGCAAGTGATCCTAAGAAATGTAATCTGCAATGATTGGCCTCAAGGGTGCAAAGTAGAGAAGCTGCAGGGATTTGAAAGAAAACATGCAACTCACCAGCACAGACTCTGCTATGAACTGGGGTGGAAAAAATCAAACAGGAAGATCACAATCCACAAGGCATCCGAGCTATACAAATTGTTACAGTGCAGCTTAGTAAGGGATTAAGAGATCTGTGCAGTCTAGCAGGGTACTGGGAAGAGCATGCAAATCTGCCTGCCACAAGGCAGGTAAGCAATGAGGAGCTGACATTCAAACTGAAGCTTGAAGGATGAATCAGAGTTAAGTAGATTAAAAGAAAGTTGGACTTGGGGAGACCATTTCAGGGTGGAGGAGGCTTGAAAGCAAGGAACTGGGAAAGACCATGACCAATCATATCATTCCTCCACAAAGAACACTTTGGTGGTTCCTCATTGTGTGTGTGGTAGACAATCTAAGTCTCCGTCCAGGTAGTACAAGGTCCTGTTTTTTCCAGCCTCAGCTCTACCTCCAGGATACCCTGAACTCCATGTGCCTTGTACCTTTCCCTGTGCATCAGAGGTCATGATCTCCCTCTCTGTGCCTTTCTACAAGACTTATCCCTTGTCTGGGAAAATTTAGTGCAAACATAAGCTGTTCTGGAAACTTAACTCTGATTTTCCCAAGGTAGTGCTGATCTGAGACCTACATGCCTGAGTCTTAGCAAATTTGTTTCTATAGCTTATTGCCCCAAGGAACTGTGAATAAGGTCCTCACAGGTGACACCTGAATCCACTCTTTAGGGATCCTTACTGCCTGCAAAGCACCCAGGACAAAAATGGAGAAAGGGTAGAGAAAAGAGGAAGCCGGTGAGAAGCCGCAGAAGGAATGTTAATTTCAAGGTCACACCGCTGGGACTCTTTAAAGTACCCGTGTTTATGTTGGAACTCAGCGAACTTTGTAAGGTTTATTGTATAAGCACTCTACCCTTTTGTGGATATAAATTTCATTTCCAAAGCAAATATTCTAATTTTTTTCAAGATTGTATTACATTTCAGAATCTACACCCATGATGAACTCATCCTCAGGAGGATGAGAAGTCTCATGTTCCTCCCTCTCCACCTGTTCCTAGAGGCCACTCCAGCAAGCTCTGAGATCTCACTGAAAGAATCGTTTCTCCTTTGCAGAAGGTACTTCGGCTTATTTGTTTTTCTTGCAAAAAAACCCAGATTAGCTCTTAAAATTGCAGTTAAATCTAAAGCAAATAACTTACAAGAAAGGCAGGCACGGATCACTGAATAATTATTACCTGATTCGATCCTCGCTGCCTCCACCTCAGCCACATTCTCCAGCTCAAGCTTGGCATAGCTTCAGAGTTGCTCAGTCAACAGCCTAAATGTCCACCCACGGGGCTTCAGCCAAATGAAGTGTGGAACAACCACATGATTTAACACTTGGCAAGCATCGTAACTGTTCACTGATGTGGGAGAACATTTATGACATCTTATTTTAGGTGGATATGTATTCTTTCTTTTTTAAAGAGAGAGAGAAAGAGAGAATCAATTTTTATTTATTTATTTTTCATCAGGTTCTGGTTTCTCTGACACCCAGTTGTGTGTGTGGTGCTGGGGTTTGAACTCGGGTCCTCATGGATGCCAGGCAAGCGCTCTAACCGCTGAACCACGGCTCCAGCCCTTGTACTTATTTTTTTGTTTGTTTGTTTTGCAGAAAGAGGGGACAGTGAGAGAGAGAGAGAGAGAAAGATGCAGTTTTTATTTAGTTTTTCATGTTATTTTCATTCCTTGGTGACGTTGTTGTTGGCATGGTGCTGGGGTTTGAACTCGTGTACTCGCCCATGCCAGGCAAGCGCCGCAACCGCCAAGCTACAACTCCAACCCCTTGTTTTTTAATGCAAAGAAAACAGTTCTGGAAAAGCATAAGCTGAAAACTTCTCTTGTTTTTCCTTCATTGCATAATTTCCAAATTTTTAAATAATAAAATAAAATTGTGAAAGATTAGTAATTTTTAAACTTAAGGTGCAAAAGATCAAATTTATGTGTCTCAGTTAATCATGGGTCACTCTTACATCCATTACAGCTTGGATCAAGAGGATTTCCTAGTCCCACCTTTTGTCATCTGGCAAAGAGCTACTCCTATTTCAAGACTTAGTTCAATTGCTATTCTTTTGGGGACCCTTCCTGCCCAGATCTGTGTAAAGTGTCATTGTTCACTGTTCTCCCAGTCCACTGTAGCTCCCTACGCTCCAGCAACCATTGTACAGTATTTTTTTTCAAATGTTTACTTTTTCCAGGCTAAGCCTTTTTTTTTTTTTTTTTTTTTGTGCCTGGGATTGAACTCAGGGTCTTGTGAATGCTAAGTACACACTCATCACTGAGCTGCATCCCCAGCCCACACTAATCCTTTTGAGAAGGATTAGGTCCTTGGCCTTAGGTATAATTGACACACAATAAATAAATGACCCAACACATTGATGTGCGACCTTAGGCATGTCATTGTCCTCCACCTTAAATTGGGGTCAAGTATGCCTATCCCTTGAGGGATTGTAAGGAGTACATACCACAGCTTCCTTCTCCCAGCCCATATTGTGGGCAATTTGCTAGTACAGCAGAAAGTTCATTTTTAAAAATGTCTTTGTGTAATCAGTGAAGAGGAAATGCGTGTGCATGTATTTTCGTTTTGTTGCGTTAAATGCGAATACGGTGGTTCTCAAGCAACCAGCCCTCCTGAGAGGTCCCACCAGCAGACAGCCTCATCAGCCAAGAGAGTCTCTGCCATCCTCAGCCCCCACCTGCTTTGAAGCACTGAGTTCTCCAGATCACTGCTGAGTACTATTTCCAGTAACAAACCTGTTTTAATTTTAATCATTTTCAATGAAAAGCTTTCTAAGCTGTTTTATAAACTAACACCATAAATAATTTTAAGCCATTTCACATTGGGTTAAGTAATATTTTGTCTTTTTAAAATAATAATTTCAGATATGAACAGTATTGATAGTTCACATTTACTTTGGCCTTAGTATGATGGAAGGGTTTCAAATACTGTGCATGCATTTGGTCATTAATTTGGTAATAGATAGATGCTTTTTTTTTGGGTACCAGGAATTGAATTTAGGGGTGCATAACCAATGAGTCACATCCTCAGCATATTTTTTTGTTTGTTTGTTTGCTTGCTTATTTGTTTTTTTCTTTTTTGAGATAGGGTTATGTTGCTTAGGGTCTCACTAAATTGCAAAGACTGGCTTTGAACTTGTGATCCTCCTGTGTCAGTCTCTAGGATTACAGAGCGGGGATTACAAGGTTATGCCACCATGATTGGCCAATAGATTTTTTTTTTTTTTTTAAAGAGAGAAGGAGAGAGAAAGAATGAATTTTATTTGTTTTTTCATCTGGCCTTTGTTTCTCTGACATTCAGTTGTGTATGTGGTGCTGGGGTTTGCACACAGGTCCTCACACATGCCAGGCAAGTGCTCCAACTACTGAGCCACCACTCCAGTCCCTAATAGGTGCTATTTTTACTCCATTTTCCCAATGGGAAAACTGAGGCCAGGAGAGGTTAAGTGAGGTGCTTGGTCCCTAAGCATAGCATATAAACCCTAGTACAATGGCTCTGGAGCCCACATGCGCTACACTACACTCCAGCTATGCCAAAAAGAGTATGATCGAAAGAACAGCTGGGTATGGATACTGCATTCATTTCCAGAAGATGAAGTTTCCTGAATGATAGATTATAGAACATATTTAAAAAATAGAAAAGGAGTGAATCCTATATCCACCAACCAGTATAAATAGTCCTTTGCTCCTAGTACTCCACAGGGGAATATGAGCAATTATGCATATCAATGAAGACAGCAGTTGAGGGGCTGGAGCAGGGACTCGGCGGTTACAGCGGTTGCCCAGCATGCACAAGTACACGGGTTCAAACCCCAGCACCCATGTACACAACTAAGTGTCAGAGCAACAAAAGCCACGTGAAAAATAAATAAAAATTGATTCTGTCTCTGGCTCTCTTTCTCTCTCTCTCACTGTCCTCCTCTTGAAAACAAAGACACCAGTGATGCTTTGGTGATAGTGAAGTGCATGTGGTAAGCTATTGGGGAAGTGTCTAAAGTGTTGATTAAGATTTAGCCAAACCACACCATATAAGGATTGTGCACTTCACTCTCCCTCCCTCCCCATCGCCCCTGCCCATATGTACACCGAAGATCATACCTCAAATGCCCTAAAGCGCTCTCTGATTCTCTCTCTCCTTGGACATGCTGAGAATGCTCTCATGGACCCTGTCCCCTCTAGGCTGCTGTTGCTTGAAAATGCCATCAAAAGTGAATGAAGATGAACATGTACCAAATCACTTAGGAATGTTGGAGGGCCAATGTGCACAGTGAAGAGGTCACTCCTCACCCTGCTCTCCAAGTTCCTTGATGTGCCTCCAGGTGCTGTGCACTGACTTTTCCTCATTCATTCACCCATTCATCCATTCAGTGAATGTTTATTGAGTAGCTTTAGCGTCCCATACTCTCAGTCCCCAAGGGCTCAGGACCTAATGGAAGAGACTGACATTAAAAAATGATAATATGGGCTGGAGCGGTGGCTCAGTGGTTAAGGTGCTTGCCTTGCATGCATGAGGACGTGAGTTTGAACCCCAGCACCATGTACACAACGATGTGTCAGAACAACAAAATCCAAACAAAAAAGAAAGTAAATAAAATTGATTCTCTCTCTCTCTCTCTGTCCCTCTCTCTTTAAAAACAAAACAAAACAAAACAACTTGGTGGGCTGGAGCGGTGGTGGCTCAGTGGTTACAGCACTTGCCTGGCACGCGGGTTCAAACCCCAGCACCATGTACATAAAATGTGTCGGAGCAACAAAAGCCACATGAAAAACTAAATAAAATCGATTCTCTCTCTCTCTCTCTCTCACTGTCTCTTTCTCTCTCTTTTAAAACAGAACAAAACAAAAAGAAACACACACACACACACAAAAAAACACGATAATATTGTACAGACACAGCTGTGAATGAAAATCATGGGCAGCTGTGAAAAAGACCTGGCAGGGAAACCGGTTAAGAGAAGGATAAGACTCAAAAATGAGGAATGGGAAAGGGCGGACGTTCCTGCAGACCAAAGGAACGCATTTGTCAATCAAGAAACCAACAAGGTGGCTACTGAAAAGGGAGGAGCCGGGGACTTGTCAAGAGATGCATCTGAATCAACAGCCAGGGGCAGGCAGCAGATGGGGGAAAGCAGAGGGACTCCTAACTGCAGAAAGCAGCCAGTGAAAAGATTTGAGCAGGGAAGTAACATGAGAAAGAAAATAGCATCCCTGCCCTCGAGACATTCGCAATGGTATAATTAGATTAGGAGCTCCAAAAACTTTAATTAGGCCTGGGTAAAATGATGAGAACACACAAGTCACACTAATTCTTTACTACAGGGCTTGGGAAGATGTAATCGTGTTGACGCTAATGACTTAGGGAATCCATGTTCTGTTCAGATTGTTACCTTTCTCCATGAAAAAAGAAAGAAAGAAAGAAAGAAAGGAAGGAAGGAAGAAAGAAAGAGTGAGCAGGCAAGGGGGCATTTATTTATGGTCTGGGGACAGTAAGAGCAGAATGAAAAGAATACATTGACCACGGTGTGAGGAGCGGGGTGGGGAGGGTTCTTTAAGTTTAAATGCATGTAGGTTGTGTTTATTATCATAAGTTAATTTCTCTCTTCATGTTTATTGGCAGGAATCAAGAAGTTTCATAAGATACTCCTTATTTATCCTTACGTTTTACAACAAATAGGTGTTTGGTATTTAATAGTATCTTTGTTATCTGAGTCTATATGTTGACAAATCTACAGCCCATGGACCAAAGCTGATTCACCCTGTTTTCATAGAATCCGAGTGTATTAGCCTCGTGTTTTCTTCTCTTTGATGTTTTGGTTTCCGGGTCCTTGCTGACCCTGGAGGAACTGGCCCTCCAAGGATTAGCCAGTTCTTAGAGACAGCACACACCTCACCCCTGCACCTGCTTTCAAAAATAAATCAACCAAACCCAGAGCCCACTACCCTGACTACCTCCTTTACTGAACTCTCACAGTTCAGTCCTCCATCCACCTGCCTTAATTACCCCAGTGCCCGAGAGCAAAAAACCAGGGACAGCCCCCATGCTACGGTTTCAGAGCCCAGTGAAACTGTTCCAACTATCCAATACCAAACCTGCTTACCCTGTCTTGCCTATTTCTTCTCACAGAGACCAAAAAAAAGGACTCCAGCCCTCACTTTACCCCTCTCCCTTTACCTCCTGATCAACTCCAATGCTTCCCTGTATGCCCAACCTTCCCCCTAAAATGTGACATATCCCCTCCTCTTGGGAATGATAGCAAGATATCTTTATGCTGGCTATGGGCTCTACATCTGTTGGCCTTGCCAGACTTCAAATCTTCTATTAATACCCAGTATTTTTTGAGAAAATTAATTGAAGATTATTAATGAATAATTGTGTTATAAAAGAGTATTAAGCAGGATTTTAAATATTTGAGATTTGAGAAATGTTGATGATATCTTTTTTGATATTAAGCAGATCAAGGCACTGGAAAGAACAGCAGACATAGTCAAGTGACTTTATACCTCTCCTAACAAGGCAGCCTCTAGTCAGGTAAGTTAAAATTTTTCCCATAAGTTAGCACAGAATCTTAAATAAAGTAAATCTGAGAAACCGAAGTTTGCTTTCATAACTTGCAAATCAATAGGAAGAGAGCAAATAAGTCATAGACAGGGGTGGGGGAAAAAGTTGATTTTTGTTCACACATTACAGTCACTGGTGAGCTACTGTGGCAGATTAGATTCAAAAGGTGCCAGAGTCACCTGGCATATCCGCAACCACCTGTGGCACTCTCCTATGGGCCTTCACAGGGCACCATCCAAAACCATGGCAAGGCATGGCATCTGGAGAGATTCCTACCAGGCAATCTGGCTCTTCAGAAAGTATATTGTAAGAATCTTCAAAAAGTGGGTCTGAGTAACGGGGTAAAGAGAGCTTGGAGAAGCAGATAGCTAGAGGCAAGTCTAGAGATCAAAGGGAACCCCCAGACCTCCAAAACCTTAGTGCCGTAATGCCCAATACTCTAAAACACATGAGCCGGGTTATGGTGGCACACACCTATAGCCCCAGCTGCTTGGACGGCTGAAGCAGGGTGGGGGAGGGACTGCTTGATCCCAGGAGTTCAAGGCCAGCCTAGGCAACATAGAGACATACTCTGGCTAAGTAAAACATTGTGAGCTAAAAACGACTTTGCATTCTTAACAGGTTGAAAAAAAATTGGAAGAATAAAAATGCTCCATGTCACATGAAAATTATATGAAAGTCAAATTTCATTTGGACTTAACCATACTCCTTCCTTTACACGTGGTCTGTGGCTATTTTGGTACAATAACAGAGCTTTAAGGCTGTGACAGAGAGTCAACAAAACCTAAAATATTCACCATTTTTACAGAAGTCGTTTTCTGATCCCGGCCTTAACCTAAAGGAAATGATTGCTATTCATCTGCATACTTAAGTATAATCTTGTGTAACTCATTTCTCTCTGTAATCTGTATAGACCCACCCGTAGTCTGAAAGCCTCAGAACCTGTAGGTCTAACTTTCCTCCTTGAGTCTACCCCAAAGAACTGAAGCTCCAATGTTTTATTTTCTTTTAAAAATGAACTCAGAGCTGGGTGCAGTGGTGCATGCCTGTAATCCCAGCAACTAGGGAGACCGAGGCAGGACAATCACAAGTTCAAAGCCAGACTTGGCAACTTAGCAAGGCCCTAAGAAACTTTATGAGACCCTGTCTCAAAATAAAAAATAAAAAGGACTGGGGATGTGGCTAAGTGGTTGAGCACCCCTAGGTTCAATTCCTAGTACAAAAAATTAAAACAAACAAACACAAATGATTCTCTGAAAGAAGACTCTTTTACATTATGAATCGGGACACCTACATAGGTAACAGAAACAAATTTCATCCATTACTTATCTTCATAATGTGTGGATCACTTGGATGGCTTCTGTTGTTCTCTACTTCATTTTTAGAATAATCTGGACAAGCTCTACTGATTCCACAGCCCACTCATGGGTTGATGTGCACGTGTTAATAACATCACAAAGCTAACAGATTCAAATGTCAACAACACGAAATGTTTCTCTGCAGCCTCCTGAGACAGATAAAGACAGAAATTCATCATAGCAATAAAACATAAACAACCTTTTTTTTAAGTGCTCTACAGTAAAAGAGAGGTAATTTTTTTTTTTTTTTTAGTTGTTGAGTAATTTAATCACAACAGTAGGATTTGAAATGAGTCTTGAGAAATGGTCAGGGAATCCCTGGTGGAGAAGCAGGAATCAGGTACAATTTACTGCATATCAGGATGACAAGTGCGACAGAAACTCCACAGGCCAAGGGCTGGGTCCTGCATAACAGTATTTTAATTTCCGGTTCCTAGCATGTTTCATAACCAGTAGGTGTTCAGCAAGTATCTGTTATGGGTCCTCCCAGAATTGCCTCAGGACTTAGATGGGCCCAACTCAACCTCTAAGTGTGCATTTGCATTCTTATGTCCTATTTTTCTCCACTTTTCACTTTTATCAAGGTATTTTTCCCCTCTCTATTCTGCCTGCCATGTTTGGTTATTAAGATATTTATTAAAGAAAGCCAAGCACTTTGGCACTACCCTGTAATCCCAGCAACTTGGGAGGCTGAGGCAGGAGGACCACAAGTTCAAAGCCAGCCTCAGCAACTTAGCAAGACCATAGGCAACTTAGCAAGACCCTGTCTCTAAAAAGACTGGAGATGTGGCTCAGTAGTTGAGTGCCCCTGGGTTCAAGCCACAGTACAAAAAACAAAAAACAAACAAACAAAAAACCCAGTAGTAAAATCCACAGCACTTATTCTTCCACATTAAATCTCTTTGCTATTTCCAGCCTCAAGGACCCTCCATTCAAGAGCTTATGGGCTAGAAGGGCCAGACTAGGGCTGCCTGCTCCATACTTCCTTTCCCTGAGCTCACCTGGGTGCCTCTCTTACTTGATTCTTCTTATTCCTCTGAATCTAAAAAGAGGGAACAAATGAATTTCTGCCTCCTCACATTCATACCCTTATGTGCTGCTATGTAGAATCAATGCCGTCTCCAAGAATCCTGATGATAGAATCTTCATGCTTCCTTTCTACTTTTTTTTGGTACTGGCAATTGAATTCAGGATTCAGGACCTAGTACATGCTAGGCAAGCCCTCTACCATTGAGCTACCTCCCTAGCTCTTCTTCATGGTCTCTTTCGCTTTGAATCCTGGCGCTCCATGAACTTGTGATGTTTCCTGAAAGTTACCTTCTTTATTAGGCAGGCAATTTAGAGTTCCTTCCTTTCTAGTTGTAGGCCTCTCTTTGCCTGTCCCAAACATTCATCTGTACTGGACAAAAAAGGAGGAGCGTGGGGGGAGGAGGTGGAGGAGTTGTTCAAATGGAGAATGAAACAAAAAAGAGCCGAACATTCTGTAGCAGAATTTTATTACTCCACAGCCTGTGGAATGTAGTAGTGGGTTTCCTGGTTTGAAAGGCAAAGGGTCATTAAAAAAAAAAAAAGAGAGAGAGAGAGAGAGAGACCTACCCACTGTGGGTTCCTCCTTTATGCTTAGCTTGATATGGGTAACTCACACCTTCCCCAAATAAGATCTGCTCATCAGCTGTGCAGTGTCTTTCCTGTGGCCAATGAAGTGCAAAGTGTGGCCTGCTCATCCGCGGTTTATTCATAAGCTGCCTAATTGCCCAGGGTCCATCAAGGTCTTTATCCAGAGGTGTCTAAAGGGTACCTCCAGCACTGTGGACAGGGGCAGAGTGCAGGCCCCAAACCCAACACCTGGAAAAGTAGCCCTCAGGGTGTCTGGGATCGAGGAGGCAACAGAAATCGTAATGGAGCCTCTGTTATCATAGACACTCATAACTGTAGGAAAAGTCTCAATACCCACATTGCGGCTCTAATGAGGAGAGGAGCTGTTGCCTCCCAGATTTGCAGGTGGAACTTCCTAGTCCTTCCACACCTTTTATTAGGTTTATGATTCGGAGAGACAGAGGACACCTGAGGCCCTCCCGGAAGTGGACCCTCAGCATTCATCATAGTCTGCTCCAATTCCACTATAGGCTGTTGAATTCCTTGCAGTACCCGGCTAGATCTACACCTCCCTGCCTCTCTTATCTGACTTCCCACTAATGTTCCCTTTCACCAGAGTCTGGGCAAAGCAGCATGAGTTCCTGTTTGGCAAGACATCACCAGTGTACTGGCGCAGTCTGGTGCCAGTCAAACACTGAGTTCCCAAGAATCAGAGAAGCTGCCAGGCTGCAGGAAGGAAGTTAACCTGTCCTGGATGCTGTGTTAGTCAGCTTTTCATCACTGTGACCAAAACACCTGACAAGAGCAACTTAGAGGAGGAAAGCTTTTTCTTGGCTTATGATTTCAGAGGTCTCAGTCCCCAGTGGGCTGGCTGCACTGCTCTGGGCCTGAGGGGAGGCAACATCATGGTGGAAGGGCATGGAAGAAGAATGCTGCTCAGCTCATGGCAGCTCGGAAGGAGAAAGAGAGTAAGGGCGGAGTCAGAGACAAGATACAGTCCCCAAGGGCATGCCCACAGTGATTCCACCAACCATACCCCAAATGCTGACAGTTCCCACCACCTCCCAGTAGTCCACGAAGGTATCATTGTGTTAATCCAATGATGAGATCACAGCCCTCATCATCCAATCACTTTTCCAGATCCCCACCTCTGGACACACCTGCACTAGGGACCAAGCCTTGGACTCGCCTGGACTGGAGACCAAGCCTTGGACACACCTGCACTGGGGACCAAGCCTTGGACGCACCTGCACTGGGGACCAAGCCTTGGACGCACCTGCACTGGGGACCAAGCCTTGGACGCGCCTGCACTGGGGACCAAGACTTCAACATGAGTTTTCAGGGGCATTCCTGGCTTAAACAGTACAAATACCCTAACAAGACAGAAAATAATAACCCAAGAAATTAGGATAATCACATATGACAAGGAGGTTTTAATTAGATACTCAGAGAACATATTTAAAACTGTGATGAAGAGTCCTTCTTCAAACAGAGTTCAGAAGTCATAAAAGAATATATTGGATCGTTGGACATGTTAATGCATATGATAAAGTTACCACAAAGAAAAAATTTTGAAAACCAATAGAGTTGACAAAATGCTTTAATATGTGACAGATGGGTTTTTGTGTATTTAATGTACAAAGAATATCTAAATATTGATTTAAAAACTGACTAATGGAAAAATGGGCAAGAGTATGAATAGGCAATTGATAAAAGGAAGAAATGCAGTTAACTAATAAGCCCACAGAAAGAAACTCATCCTCACTAACAAGAAATGTAAATTGATATGAAAATTATATACCACTTTTCACCCACAGGATTGTCTCAAGTTTTTATGACTTTAAGAAAAAATTTATAAGGGCTAACATGGAGAAGTAGCAAAGAGGAAGGAAACAGAAATGCTTATGGTTGCTGATGTTGAATGAAGCTCAATGACACTGTGAAAGATAGTCTGATGATCTAATAAATCACAAATCCACACAACTGTCACCCCCCAAAAAAACCTCATTTTGAGTATCTATTCTACAGATACAAAACAAGCAGTGTTTAGATGCAAAACACCATTAATTTCAGTGGTTAAAAAAGAAAGTTATGTTGTCCACTTATACTTGCCCAGGAGATAAGAACACTAAGTTATTTCATCCCAACTCAATAAATGACCATGAACTTGAGTGACCAAGGAAAGACAGACTTCGCTTACCTTTTGGAAGATCTTTGCTGACTTGTAAACAACAGAAGAGACATTTGGACTCCTTAGATTCTTAATTAGCGTGCCAGTGTGAATTCCATCTTTCTTAGCACCTTTCCCTCCGTGACATTCTGGTGAATTTCTTCTCTGACATGTACTCCTCATCTGGCCATGTGATAAACTTTGTATTTTTCCAATGCTCTGATGGTTTTTGTTTTATTCTTCAACAGGAAAAAAGAAACTACAGGATAATGATTTGGGGATGCTGAATTCTAGTGCTGATAGGATGTATGCTGGGGTGATGTGGTGGGAAGTTCTAGAACTGTATCTAAAGTTATCTAGGTGTTTGGGGAAGGAGAAGTAGGGAAGATGCCATGAGCAAAGACTTTCAAGTAAGAGTGAGATCCCAGCCACGTTAAACGTGTTTTGGGAAGACGAGAAAACTTGGGTGGGAATCATGGGTTTTCTTTAAAAGAGCCAGAGGCAGAAAGTTAGAGAGGTTGTGTGCTCCTTATGTTGAAGGTCATCTGTTCATTCTCTGTGCCCAGTCAACCTCCGGTGCCCAGTGTCTCCTGATGCTTCTAGTTTACACTGAGTGTTTTGTCTCTTTTTATTTCTGTATTTTTTTTCCAGGCCTCATTTAGGAAACAAGAGAGTGTGTGGCCATCTCGTGATGGAACAAGCAAAGATGCTCCAAGAAGTTTCATTATTGAACAGCATTGATAAGGAAACAAGACCTGTCTTTGTTTCAGGGAGGAATGTTAGTCCTCAGATTTATGTGAAAGGGATACAGCTTCAATCAGATTTAACTTGATTTTGCTGAGCAGAGTGGTGCATGCCTGTAATTCCAGAGGCTCCGGAGGATCACAAGTTCAAAGCCAGCCTCAGCAACTTAACCAGGCCCTAAACAACTTAGTGAGACCCTGTATCAAAATAAAAAATAAAAAGAGCTGGGGATGTGACCTTGGGTTCAATCCCTGGTTTAAAAAATAAAATTAACTTGATTTAACTTGATTTCTATTTAGAGGCCCAACACCACCTTTCTATGGGAACAGTAAAATTTTTACCATAGTGTGTTGAGGTTCACCCCCCCACCCCCCCTGCCTCCCACAGAGGCTACTTTAGTCATTTCAGATGGGAAACAGCTCTCCCTCCTCTGGGCCTTTGTTCAGAAGGACTTGGTTCTCTTACCGAGACCCTGCTGCCTGTTTCCTGTCTCAGGTCCCCTAACATCTCTCCGGAATCCTATTGCCTTTGCTCTCCCTTGGTTGTCCAGAGCTCTGCTCAGAGAGGATCCTTCATCACCCTATCTTCAGGACACACCCAAGGCTCTGGGACTTGGGAGCCTTGGCTCCCAAGGGTTCTGGAGGGTTCTGGCTATTTCTTTGCTGTATCTTTCTATCTCTTCCGACTTCAACACTAGACTTCCTCCCAAACTCTCCCTGCCTCCCAGGGAACTTACCCACCTTGGTGATTGTGAGCTTTAAGCAGGAACCAGCAGATGGGGCCAGCACAAGTGTGTGTGTGTGTGTGTGTGTGTGTGTGTTGGGGGGAACATTAAGGAAAAAAGAAAACACACAAGAAGGAAAAACATCAATTAGTGTCTCAAAAGAGTATTCTAATTGTTGTATTTATTTCAAAAACACAACTCAATTCAAAAATAGTTGTGTTTATGTGTATTATGTCAGAAGGAGGTCCTATGTCTCTAGCCCAGATCACTCCACTCCACCTCAAACTGATGGCAATTCATCATTTCCAAATGATTAAGAAAGAAACATATTTTTTGCTGTTTTGAGCATTTATATCTCTGTTGACATCGAACCCTGACGCATAAGGATTAGAAATAATCTCAAATCTGCTTGCACGTTAACCATACCTGGTGTCTTTCTGGTATGTGCACCTCAGAGAGGAGCCCTCCACCAGCTTGGACTCTGGGTGGAGTGAGGTAAGCGTTGTAGAGTAAGGCGTGGACCCAGTAAGGGTCGGGAGTTGTCAGTTGGGTGGTAATGGCTCCCAATGGGGGATACTGAGCTATACAACATTTGTGACTTTTCTTAAGGAAATAGTAATTGACGGAGTCCTCAGTGTTTTGTTAAATCTGTGGAATGCAATTACAATATATATTGATATGTAAATATAAATAAATATATAAATATATGTGTGTGTGTGTGTGTGTGTGTGTATATATATATATATTTCTAATGTCAGTGATAGTGGGACGACCAGCAAATTAGACTTATTCCCAACAGAGGCCAACAGGAGATACTCAAGACTATCCTTTGAGAGATCAAAGGAGAGGTTTTTTCTGAACAAGTGAAATTCCAGTGAGCCATGGAACTGCACTCCTGAGCCGGAAGCTTGTGGGTGGTGCCACCTAGTGGCTGCGGCATGCTACTGCTGATTGCTCTTTTCCTTTGGGGAGAATTTAGCAGGGAAAGTAAAAAGCTGAGCTGTTCTTTCTGAAATAATTGCTCGCGTTTCCTTCTCTTGAGGCTTACTCCCTATGCTTTTCAGAAAAGGGATGTATCTAGTGTTTTCCTTTACTGCAGCTTTCTTGTGTCAATATTAAGGACTTATTTCACATAAAAATTCTCAAAAGGATACATTGAAGGCTTAATTGTTTGTGGCTGCCCACTCTTTACCAAAAATTTCCTTCTTTAGGCAAAGCGTTCTTCTCTCCGCTTATTTTGTATATAGCAATATATGATAACAGTTGGGTCTTGAACCTGTTATCTCGCCTCTGAATGTCCACATTTGCGCATGTAATTAATTTTTCTGTTGTTCAGTACCTTTTTTTTCCTTTTTTCTTTTTGTTGTGTAGTCTCGTTTTTTCTTAAAAAAAGAGAAGGACAGTGTGTGTGTGAGAGAGAGAGAGCGAGAAAGTGAATAACTTTTTATTAGTTTTCACATGGCTTTTGTTGCTCTGACACTTAGTTGTGTACGTGGGTGCTGGGGTTTGAACTCCTGTACTTTTATTTTTTGTTTTGAAACAGGGTCTCTCTTAGTTGCTTAGGGCCTCAATAAGTTGCTGATGCTGGCTTTGAACTTGAGCTCCTCTTGCCTTAGCCTCCTGAGCCGCTGGGATTATAGGTGTGGACTGTGCCAGGCAATTTCCATGTCTTTACATATGTGAATTTTCCTTGGGGTTAGATAAGGTGTGGAATTATCAAGTCAAAGAGCCATCTATATTTTAAGTTCTCAGCTACTGTGGAACTTAACATTGACATTTTATACCCCGTCAACAGTATGTGGACTAAATACTTTGTGCTGACTCTCTCCTCTGTTTCAACCTGGAAAGAAGAAATAATGTCTTTCTTGCTATTTTAATTTTAATTCCCTTGATCTAACTTGATTGAATCTTTTGGTGCTGTGACTCAGAGTTGATTAAATTGTTTTCATGTTTCAAGGTCATATTTTCTTGTATGAATGATTTTCAATATGCTTTACAGAGTTCAATATTGATCTTTGGTTGGACTAATCTAGCCTTTAATTTTGTTTGTGATATTTTGTGTCATTCAGATGTTATTAATATTGATATAATCAAATTCATTATATTTTTTCTTCTATGGTTTTATCACGTGTGTGTATGTGTGTGCACGCGTGTGCGTGTGTGTGCATGTGCATGTGTGTTTGTGTGTGTTGTTACTGGGAATCAAAACCTGGAGCCCTCTACAACTAAGCCTCATCTCTCACAACCATTTTCATTTTTTTGTGTTGAGACAGGGTCTCTCACTAACTTGCTGAAGCTGGCCTTCAACTTGTGACCCTCCTGCCTCATTCTTCTGAGTTATGAGGTTTATAGGCGTGTGCCACCATAGCTGGCTTCCTGTAAGCTTTAAAAGGACTTTACATGCCATTTATAGTTTCTTCTATGCCTTTATAATTCTTATATTGATTTCCTTAAACATTAGAAATATATTTCTATAAATGGGCTAAGAATCTCAAACCTTTCCCCCATGCATAAATATATTTATTTATTGAATAGGATATTTTCAAACTAATTTTAATAATCACTTCTTTAATCATTGTCAATTTTAAAAATTATATTTTCTTTTAAACTAATATTTACAAACATAAAAATTGCACGTGTCTATGGGGATACCATATGATGTTTCAATACATCGCACAGTGTTTAAATCAGGTTAAACTCATCTATTTCCTCAAACATTTTTCTTTTCTTTATGGTGAAAATATTCAAATCCTTTTTTCTAGTTCTTTGAAATATACAGTACATTATCATATAGTCATCCTACTTTGCAAAAACACCAGAATTTGTTATTCCTAACTAAGTATAATTTAGTACCCTTGGTTCATCTTTCCCCATTCCTCCCTCCTTCACTGTCCCTGGCCCCTGGTTACCACCATTTTACTCTCAGTTTCTTGAGATCCACTTTTTTATATTCCACATGTGAGCAAGACCACATGGTACTTGTCCTGTTCCTGGCTTGCTTCACTTAAGATGATCATCTCCAGTTCATTCATGTTGGTGCAGGTTGCAGGATTTCATTCTTTTTATGGCTGAATATATTTCATCAAGTACCAAATTTTCTGTATCCACTCATCAGTTAATGGAAACTTGGGTTGTTTCCGTTTCTTGGCTATCATGATAAGGGCAGCGATAAGTGTGGGAATGGACGTGTCTTGCTGACATATTGATACCCAGTACTGGGAGTGCTGCGTTGTAGGGTAGCTTTCTTTTTAACTTATTTTTTTTTTTTGTTGTTTAAGAGAGAGAAAGAGAGAATCAATTTTATTTAGTTTTTCATGTGACTTTCATTGCTCTGATACTTCATTGTGTAGTGGTGCTGGGGTTTAAACCTGCATCCTCGAGCATGCCAAGCAAGTGCTGTAACCACTGAGCCACCGCTCCAGCACCTCCTTCTAATTTTTTGAAGAACTTTTCTTACTGTTTCCATAGTGACTGTACTATTAAACATTTCCACCAACAGATGCCGATGTTTCCTTTCGTCCATAGCCTCAGCAGCATTTGCCATCTTTAGTCTTTTTGATAATAGCCATTCTTACTGGGGTGAGGTGCTATTTCACTGTGATTCTGTGTTTTTGTTTGTTTGTTTTGGTACTGGGTATTAAACCCAGAGGTGCTTAATCTACTTAGCTGCATCCCCAGGCTTCTTTATATTTTATTTTGAGACAGGGTCTCCCTAAGTTGCTTAGGCCTCCCCAAGTTGCTAAAGCTGACTTTGAACTTGCAGTCCTCTTGCCTCAGCTTCCCAAGCTGCCTCCACACCCAGTGGATTCATTGTGGTCTTGATTTGCATTCCCCTCATGATGAGTGATGATAAACAGTTTTTCTTATCTGGCCTTTTTATATGTCTTTGAGAAATGTCTATTTAGGTCCACTGTCCACGTTTTAATTGGATTAGTTTTTCTTCTTCCTGCTTTGCTATTGGTTTTTGAAGTTCCTTATATTCTGGATGTCGACTCCTTTGGCAGATTTCAGATGTTGCCTCCCATTCTGTAGGTTGTCTTTGCATTCTGTTGTTTCCTTTTGCTGTGTGAGCTTTTCAGTTTGATGTAATCCCATTTGACTCTTTTCACTTGTTTCATGAGCTTTTGAGGTCTTGTCCAAAAATAAATTCTTGCCCATTCCATTCTAATAGTTTCACATTTTCAGCTCTTACGTTTAAAACTTTGATCTATGTTTTCGGTTTGGATATGAACTTACCCCCCCCCCCCACTCCCAAGCAAGCCTGCATACAGGCCACAGATGCAAAAATAGAAAAAAGAGAAAAAATCATATAATTTCAGAACTGTTTGATTTAATCCCAAAATGCCAATAATACCTTCTTTAAGAAAGCCTAGAAGGGCTGGAGCAGTGGCTCAGCGATTATGGTCCCTGCCTGGCATGTGCGGGGACACAGCTTCAAACCCCAGCACCACGAAAACAATGAAGTTGAAAGCTGCATGAGAAAGCTAAATAAAATTGATTCTTTTTTCCCCCTCTCTCTTAAAAAAAAGAAAGAAATAGAAAAAGAAAAGAAACCCTAGAAAGTGATTGGTAAGGAAAGTATTGCAAATTTTCTGGAGAAACGAGGAAGACAATTAAAGGAGCATTATGTTATAAAGAGGAATCAATAGCACCTGGCCTTGGTGGAATGATGCAGAGTGAGGAGAAGACAGAGTCAGTGGATTTCCGAGGTTATGGCCTAGATAACTAATTAGCTGTTTCACCCACCAAGATCAAAATACAGAAGTACATTTGTGTAGGTGAGATAATTACAGCAATTTTGAATATGGTAATTTTGAGGTCCCTGTGGGAGAGACCCTGCAGCAAGCCATCAATCTCCAGATGGTAAGAAGCAGATATGGAAACCCCATGCAAACAGGAGACTGAGGGGAGCAGCCATGTTTAGAACCTCTCCGGCCTACGCATCCACACACATCAGTAAGCAGGTGGTCTGGGGCTGACCTGGACTCTCAGTGTGGGTCCCTCTCAGGCTCTGGACAGCACCAAGACACTGCAGCCCCACCCTGTAGTGGAGCTGACCCACCCTGTAGTGGAGCAAGTCGAGTGTAAATTTAATTACCCTGAGATTTTGTTGTTCCTGGGAGAAACATCAGAGGGGGGAAAAACAAACCAATTAATCATCAAGTTCTATCACAAGTGCATGGTGGCTTGGGGGAGATGTTTAAACCACCAACGCCTCTCACTTCTAACTATCAGGTAATAAATTGGATGCGGATTATAATTTTGTCAGTGTTATATAAAGCCCTCAGTTTGGCTCCCATGACCTATATATCTGCAATAAAGATCTATGTTGCCACCAATCCCATCTGTGTGGCTTCCTGGAACTCAAATTCTTGTCCTTAAAACTTTCAGGAATGTGTTGACCATACTGAGAAGGGTTCTGGGAGCAATACTCTCAGATGAACGGGACCAGTCTGTGGCTGGCTGTCCAGCTATGACTTATAGATTAGAAATGTGCCCTATATTATTCAGATGGTAACTTCTCTGTCCATTTCTTTTGGTCTTCTTCACTCCTTATTCAGGGTTTCCTTTCTGCTAGCTTTGGTACACACTCCTTCCCCTCCTGTTCAATATCCTCCTGTATAAAGTTCAGAATTGAGTCCCAAGGCTCCCCTTCTTCCCTTCGCAGAAATGACTCACTTTCCAACTTCAGAACATGGAAAAGACCCATGATCTCAGACAAGTAGCTTGGCTGGATCATTCATGGAGTTTTCCGAAAGGGGTAGTATTTATGCTGGATGGATATGATTACACCACTTCTGGTGCTCCCTGCTGAATGTGCTTGTTCAAAATGTCTTTGTTCAGTTTTTCAAAATGCATTCTCTTACCACCTGCATCCAATTTTCCTGGGCACCTGTTAAAACAGCAAATTCCTGTGCTTTACCCCAGACCTATTCAAACCAATATCTGAAAGTGGTGCTTTGGAATCTCCAGGTTAAACAAATACTCAAGCTGACTTGATTTGAGAACCAGTTCTATATTGGGAATTTTGATCATAAATACAGTAACACCTGGTCTTATTTAAGCTAACCACCAAGTATCTGAGGAGCACAGAGTTTCTTTCTCTCCTGCCCTCTCCCCTCTCTTACCAGCAAAAGCATTCCTTCAAATGCAATCTCAGGCCGATGCTCAAGCTGTGTAACGGAGCTGCTCTATTTGGGAGGTGAGCAGAACTGGCTGGTATTCCACCTGCTGATTTCCACCTTTGGCAAATGTTCTCTCTTCTTCTGCCCTGAAAAGCACAAATCTTGGAATTGAACAGTCCAGTCTGAATCACTCATTCAGTTGAATGAAAGTGACCTTGAACAGGTTGTTAAACTTGGTGTTCATTATATGTTTGGGAATAATGACACCCAACACAGAAGGTCCTCTTGAGCAGGGTCCTGACCTGCAGATGATCCCTGGTTGGCTGGGTGCTGAGGCCTATCTGATCAGGACCCTCATCTTCTGACTCCTCGGGGAAAGGAAGGTCAGGGAGCATCCTCAATTGATGGCTGATTAGTTAGATATCTGACTTCCAAGAATCCTCCACTGGGTGATTCTGTCCCTACAATCGGCAGCTTGGATGCTAAGAACACATCGCTGGGCTGGGCATAGCTGTCATCCCAGTGACTGTTCTCTTTTTGTGTAGGGCAAGTGAGGGGCAGAGAATGCAACTCAAGTCATGGTCTTATCAGGCTTAATCTTGTTTAGTTAGTTATTCAATCTCCATTTCTTTTTTTGGTTTAAAATATTATCAAGGCTGGGGATGTGGATCAGTGGTAGAGCACTTGTCTAGTATGTGTGAAGCCTTGGGTTCCACCCCCAGCACCACACAGAAAGAGAAAGAGAGAGGTTAGTGATATTTTCTTGTAAAACTTTTGTTTAACTTATTTTCTATTATATTTTAAAAACATAAGTGGATCTTTGTTAACAATTTCAAGCACATAAATATAGCAGTTTTCTTTCAAGTACTCTGCAATCAATCATTTTTCTTGTAGGCTTAATTTTGAGTGGTAACCTGGTGTTTTATTTACTACTTTTTTTTTCTAGTACTGGGACTTGAACCCAGGGGCACTCCACCACTGACACACTTTCCTAACCCTTTTTATTTTGACACAGGGTCTCATTAATTTGCTGATCCTCCTGCCTCAGCCTCCCAAGTCACTGGGGTTATAGGTTTTTATTTTTTAAATGCATACAAAATTCATAACATAATTGACTCTCATCATACTGAACACTTGGTTTGTTTCTGTACAACATTCTGGTGTTCATATTAAAAACACTTGCCTGAGATTTCCTCAGGTTTGATTTCCTGAAGTAGGAGGTATGTCCTCAGAGTTCCAGCCTAGCAGCAACTGACTATATGCAATAAACTGAATGGAGGAACGACTAATAATGAGTACATATTGAAATAATATAAGACCAGAAAGAATACAGTTGGAGAAGGATTAATAAATAACAACATGCAACAGTGGAATAAGACCTGAATTTTGAGAGAGAGGACCGTTCTCTGCTCCAAACTGGAGTTGCGTGTTCTGCCATGGAGATAAATCCTGATTGTAACCCATTTTTTGAGTCTTGTTTAGATTTAACAGCACACTGGGGAAGAGGAAAGAGTTTAGAAACAAATGATCTTAAAAACACCCTGCATGGGGCTGGAGCGATGGCTCCGTGGTTATGGTACTTGCCCGGCATGTGTAAGTACGTGGGTTCAAACCCCAGCACCCATGTGCACAACTGTCGAGCAACAAAAACCATGTGAAAAACTCAATAAAAATTGATTCTCTCTGTCTCTCCCTCTCTCTCTCACTGTCCTTCTCTCTTAAAAAAAAAACACTGTGTATATTCAGAGACTGCACTATCTTTAATACACGTGAAGGATAGTTCTCGATAATTTGGGGAATGGAAGATGTACTGTTCAGTGAGCCAACCTGAAGGACTAATCTCAATCCTAAATAGTAAGGCCAAAAGTGCATGGGGACTTCAGCTGTCCTAACATGACTGTGTCACAGTTTCAAAAATATTATCACCTGAACTTCAAATGTGAGTCCAACAGATGCTCAATAACATGGCTCAACTCTGGATCCAGTTTGTAGGACTAAATTAACCACTTTTAGTTTGGGGGCAATGTAAGTAGGAGGTAGGTTTTTGTCATTAATTACAGTTCCCATAGTGTTATTAGGGGAGACAATCTTCCATGGGTCTCTCCAGCTCCTACATGTCTTGCTGAGTATACTAGGAACAGAGTCCATTTCCTAGGATTCGGTCTGCAGTGAACACCTATGGAGGACAAGTTCGTGTCACTGAGGCTCATTTATTCCCTAAGCCCACTGTTACTTAGCCATGAAACAAATCTGCTGTCTGTGCACCATAATCTTGGCCTGTGGTGTCACCCACATGGGACTTGGGAGCCAGGGGAACATTTGCAAACCTGATGATACCCATGAGGTATAGAAAAGTCCTTTGTCTCTGACCCAGGAGACTTGTGCCTTCTTGGTGTCCATGAAATAATATGCTGACTTCTGCTCTTTTAACGGGGTAAAACCACTTCCAAGTTTCTTCAAATACATGTTACTTTTTTTTTTTTAAGAAAGAGGGACAGTGAGAGAGAGAGAGAGAATCAATTTTATTTAGTTTTTCATGGACTTTCATTGCTCTGACACTTCATTGTGTACGTGGTGCTGGGGTTTGAACCTGTGTACTTGCGCATGCAAGGCAAGCGCCGTAACCGCTGAGCCACCGCTCTAGCCCCCCAAATACATGTTACATTTATGATAGCAAACCAACTGACATTATTATAAAATTGCAAATGATCTTTTTCTAACAAATTTATTTCCTTCCATGGTTCTCTTGGAAACACTGACTAAAATACATTGATGTGTTTGTTTCTCTAAACAATACTGTAAAATATTAAAAAATGTGAGCCCAAGTCATTACATTTTAAGAACATTTCCTTTCAGATAAGAGAACATTTTTCAAGCTAGTATTCTTCAGCTCTCAGTAAAATTCCATTTTCTCATAAAACATAATTCTCGCCCATGGTCTGGGGATGGACCCTGCACCCACCTCTCTCTTTGGTTGGCATCCTACAGTGAGTCCGCCATCTACTTTCCTAGATCACTGATAGGAGGCACCAACCCTCACCTCCAAACCCCCCTCTTCAGTAGCAGGTAATTGCTAATCTCTCTAGGACTAAGGGTTTTGACCTTGCTTTATCTAAACATGAACCTCTAAACTTTTTCAGCAAGGAGAAGCATAATTATCTCAGGGTCTTGACAGGTACAAGCTCTGGACTTCCCTGGGAGAAGACAGGAGAGAAAAAGCACCAACTGACATCATCTAGAGAAACAGAGAAGCTGGCACAGTGGCCCGTGCCTATAATCCCAGTGATTTGGAGGCCCAGGCAAGAGGATCACAAGCTCAAAGCTGGCTGCAGCCATTCAGTGAGGTCCCAAGCAACTTTGTGAGACCCTGTCTCAAAATAAAAAAATAGAAGCGACTGAGAATGTGGCTCAGTGGTTAAGTGTCTATGGTTTCTATCCTCAGTATCAAAAAAAAAAAAAAAAAAAAAAAAAGCAACCCTCTGAACACTTGTCAGTGCTCTAATCCTTTCAAGCCCTGGAACCAACCCACCTCCCACCCTCATGTGCTGCTTAGGTAAAATGTAAATGAAAAAGATGAATCCAATTCCTGATTTCAGAACATGGAGGCTAATGAAAAAGAAACCACTGAAAGAGTATCAACTATTTGCTCTAAATGTTGTTGTTGTAAAAATGAGAAAGGAATTAATTGGGGTCTTCATTGGGGAGTTTGGTTTGCTGTTTCCTGAGATTGAGAAGCAGGAGGAACAATATAAGCAAGATTATACAGATGTGAAAAAAATAAATACAAAAGATCTGTTTGGGGTAAAAAGGATATCTGTAATGTATTTGTAATGCATTTTTTTAAAGAGAGAGAGAGAGAAGAAATTTTTATTTAGTTTTTCATGTGACTTTCATTCCTCTGACACTTTGTTGTGTACATGCTGCTGGGGTTCGAACTCGAGTACTCTTGCATGCAAGGCAAGCAATGTAACCACAGAGCCAACACTCCAGCCCTGTAATGCATTTTTTTAAAAATAATTTTTATTTATTTATTTATTTTATAAAGAGAGAGGGACAGTGAGAGAGACAGAGAAAGAGAGAAAGAACTTTATTTAGTTTTCACAAGGCCTTAGTTGCTCCAACACTTAGTTGTGTACGTGGTGCTGGGGTTTGAACCCGGGTCCTCATGCTTGCCAGGCAAGCGCCGAAACCGCCGAGCCATCACTCCAGCCCTGTAATGCATTTTTAAAGTACATTCTACTGGCTTTAAATAGGTGCACATTGTTCAAAGAACAAACCAGAAAGCTCATTGTCCAATCCAATGAAGATTCTGAACTGCCAAAAATCGAACACAGCATTCTCTTTGTGTCTTTTAAGTGTAGGTTTATTGAAGGGAGGGTTATCATTCTCTAATCTTTTAATCCTAATCTGATTTGCTCCATTATAAGTGCATCTTCTGGGCTTAGATCAAGTCTCCTTTCTTCTGGAAAACTTTCCCCACTGCAACTCCTCTGGGCAAAATGCAAATCCTAGTGTTACAGAAGCCCAGGTGGGCACATCCAACCCTGTAACCATCGCTCTGTGTTGTAAAGGCTTCTTCAGAGTAAATAATTTGCTTTCTTCCTGCCTCCTGACCCCAGTACCAGGGATTGAAGCCAGGAGTGCCCTACCACTGAGCTACATCCCCAGGTCTATTTATTTTTTATTTTGAGACAGGGTGTCACTATGCAGTCCAGAGTGGCCTTGAAATTGCAAGCTTCCTGCCTCAGCCTACTGAGTGGATGGGATTAGAAGCCTGCACCACCATGCCTGGCCAAAGTAGATTATTTCTCCAAGTCCATCTCTATGCCTAGCTCATAGAAGGTACTTCATATTTACCCGATGACTATATGTACCATGTTACCTTTGATAGATCATTACTCTCCTGCAATCTTCATTGTTCCCCTTATTCTGGCCCAATCTACCTTACAACATTGTGATAAGGCTTAACTGAGTATTTTATGTATTTTAGTAAGAAAATGGGACTATTAGTTAAAAATTGTGCAGCATATCAAGTTTTCTCACCAGAGTGTCTTCTGGGGTATTTGCAAAGGATACCAAACATTAAATTGTAAAAAAAAAAAAAAAGACAAGAAATTGGGATGGGGATGTTGCTTATCACATTTGAAGCCCTGGGTTGGATCCCAGCACCAGAAAGGAAAACAAAACAAAAAACAAAACCACACTCCAAAGGGACGCTAGTAGAGAAGCTAGAGTAGACTTGCTGTGTGGTGCTGTGTCCACCAGAGGGCAGCCTAGCCATCCCTGCTGTGTAATTTCCCTTGGGAGACCCCAGGGCGCCATGTTTTCCAATGATTCCCATCCATTATAAATTGATTGTTACAACTGTTTTCTTGTTAGTTTCACCATTTTCTGTCATTATAGGCATTAATTTAACATTTAGAGACCAATATAGTTTTTTGGACATTTTGTTCTTAAAACTGTAAAAGGAAATTAGAATTGGTATAGTCTGTGCATTCATGTTTTTTTTGGGGGGGAAAAGTGGAATGGTTTTCCATTGTACAATCAAAATACATTTATTGCAGATGAGGAATGGAACGCAGATCTCCTTAGCATGGAGACCTCGGCAATGACTAAGAATATTAGCAAAATCAACAGTTGAAGTTTAGGGAGTATTCATAAGATTTCACGAGTGAGAAGACTGACCTTCCTCTTACACTCTGGGACCCATTACACTTATTTGGTATTATGAAACTCACTGCAGACTCTTGAATCAATTTCCTCCCTACATGCATGCCAAGGGCTCCCCTATGGAAAGCAAAGGCTGATACCTAAGTCTTATCTCACCATGCTCCCAAATCAGAATGGATTTGTTGATGGTTCAGGGTTTATTTGGGCCCTGAGGTCACATGGTCATGTGTGCATGGAGAGCACTACCTACCTATTATGCAAGGGTCCTGCTGATCAGCCCTGGGGCTTTTCATCATTAAATCCATGTTATGGCTTGAAGCTGGAATGTCCCCCAAAGCTCATGTGTTGAAAGCATGATCCCTAATGAGCCAGATTCAGAGAGGGGGATTTTAGGCAATGATTGTCATGAGGGCCTTGCCTTCACCAGTGGATCAATCCACCTACAGCTTAGTGGCCTACTGGGAGGTGGGACCTAGTAGGAGGAAGCAGGTGACTGGAGGTGTGCCCAAGAAGGACTCTTCTTGACCCTGGCCATGTCGTCTCTCTGTTTTTGTCTCTGACTCCATCTCTATTTCCTGGCTGCCAAGAGCTAAGCAGTTTTCCTCCAATGCGCCTTTCTGCCTTGGAGCCAGCTGACCATGGATCGAATCCTCTGAAATTGTGAGCCAAAATAAATAAATCTGTCCTCTTCTAGGTTGTTCTTGTCAGGTGTTTTGGTCACGGCGAGGCAGAGCTGACCAACACAGTCTACTTCCTTCAGTACGTTCACACAACCTGAGTTGACTGAACAGCGTCTTGTGCCATGGCTGGGATACTATGGTGATTGAAAATAATGTTGCTTTCTGCCCTCCACAGGCTTGGTAGAAAGAGAATTTGAAAATTATCACCACACTGTTGACAAGGCGTGCAAGGGGAAACCCCAGGGTCCTGAGAGATTGGGGAAGGGGTGCTGGCTTCAATTCAGGGTTCTGAGAAGGCCCATCTGGAAAGTGACCTTCACACAGCATCCAGTGAGGGGCATCTGGGTTGGTTCCATAGTTTAGCTATAGTAAATTGAGCTGCTGAAAACATTTATGAAGCTGTATCTCTGTAATATGCCAATTCTAGCTCTTTTGGGAAAATACCCAGGAGTGGGATAGCTGGGTCATAAGGTGGTTCCAGCCCTAGCTTTTTGAGGAGTCTCCACACTGCTTTCCAGAGTGGCTGTACCAGTTTGCAGTCCCACCAACAATGTGACAGTTTCCTCTTTTCCTACAGCCCCTCCAGCATCTGTCATTATTTGTATTCTTCATTTTTGCCACTCTGACAAGAGTGAGAAATTCCATATATTTCTCTAGGTAATCTCTCTATTGTAAATAGGAATTCACTTCTCTCAGAGAATATTTAGTTCTCTGTTCACATCACCCACTTTATTCTCTTACCCTCGAGTGCTGCCAATCTCAACACCATTTTATACTTATTATCTGGGTTCCCAAAACAGTGCAGGCTCAAAGAGGAAGGGGCGTTAACCTGCTTACCACTACATCTCCAGCGCCTTTAACAGTTTTTGAAACAGCCAGTGACAGGAGATACTCAACAATTATTTTGCTTTGGATTTTTAAAATTTTATTTGGTACTGGGGATTTAACCACTGAGCCACATCCCCCAGACCTTTTTATTTTGAAAGATGATCTTGCAAAGTTACTAAGGGTCACGCTTGAAAGAGATGGCACAGAACATATCTGAGCCTGAAAGCCAGGATCCCTAAGAAGTTCAGGTCCCCAAAGGGGAGAGCAAGGTCAACGGGAGAGCCTGGATCTGAGTCACGGCACCGTTAATAAAAAGACGGCACAGAACATAGCACACAGACCAGGGTAGAAGTAAAAGAATTAATGTCAGGAGCCTGACAGGCTGTATCAAGCAGAGAAGAACAGCAAAAGGGGTTGAGTGTGTGGCGATTTTATAGGGCTTTCAGGTGTAACCTGGAGGGAAAGAATTTGTTATGGGTGGGGTTGATGTTTTGGATTGTGTCAACCTGGGGCACCTGATTTCAGGGAAGGCAAGTTTCACGTTTTGGAAATGAAGCCTGTATATAATATGGGCAGCTTGGCTACAAAATGGCTGTGGTAAGGCTAATAATGCTATATTGCTGAGGCTAGCCTCAAATGTTCAGTCCTCCTGTCTCAGCCTCTTGAGTTGCTGCGATTACAGGCATGCACCACCACACCCAGTAGTAGTAGTAGTAGTAGTAGTAGTAGTAGTAGTAATAATAATAATAATAATAATAATAATAGTAATAGTAATTTTTTTAAAGAGAGAGAGGGACAATGAGAGAAAGAGAATCAATTTTATTTAGTTTTTCATGTGGATTTTGTTGCTTAGATGCTTCATTGTGTATATGGTATTGGGGTTCGAATTTGCATCCTTGTGTATGCCAGGTAAGTGCTGGAACCACTGATCCACTGCCCCAGCCCCAATAATTATTATTTTAAAAAAGAGGTGTCAACAACCTTAGAGTTTGTGTCTTACAATTATCATAGGGATATACCTATATCTATCTATATCTATCTATATATCTATCTATATATATATATCTATATCTATCTGTGTATATATATATATATATATATATATAGTCTGTGTATGTGTTAGAAATGAAACCCAGGGCCTTGCATATGCTAAGCAAGCACTCTACCACTGAGGTACATCCCCAGTCCTATGTGTAAATTTTTTTTTTTTGGTACTGGGGATCGAACCCAGGGTCACTTAACCACCAAGCAACATCCCTATCCCTATTTTATGTTGTATTTTGAGACAGAGTCTCACTAAGTTGCTGAGGTTGGTCTTGAACTTGCGATCCTCCGTCTCAGCTTCACCAATTGCTGGGATTACAGGCATGTGCCACTGTGCCCAGCAGTCCAACATATAATTTTTATAGCAAAATATTAAGTAAGGTTGCATTCTATGATTTTAGACATTTTACTGAAACACTGGGACATCCTATATTTTGTTGGAAAACCTATTAATAAGAAAAGGAAGAAACCCAATTGTTTCTATGTATAAAACCACATAAAGTTGTTAAACAGTTTCCATTCTCGCCCTCTAATTTATTCCAAGGAAAGAGAAGAAAGTCCTCTATATATAACTAGCAGTTTCCCAAAGGAGGCCTCACGCGCAGGGGAAAGTGGAATCTCCTACCGTGCAAACCAGCCCTGCATAGCTTCAAGATCCCTTCTTGGCGTAGGGAATTTGGAGACCAAAGTGGGCTCATCCATTGGTTTTTCCTCCACGCTTCATTGTGTTTTGGAAGTTGTAGAAAATCAGCACAAGTAATTCTGGTGCATGGAAGGCAGAGTGTGCATCTGTCTGGAATCTGTTCCAGTACTCTTCATCTGATTACAGTGTGGGAGAGCAGGAGTCTCCCTGCACTGGCTATACACCTTCCTGCTTTCCTCGCTCATTAATGAGCACAGTGAAACCTATGACGTGTGAGAGTCATGGTTTTACCTATTTAAAACACTTGTCCTTTAACACTAGTAACAAACTAGAAAAATGTCAACGAATGGCACGGAATGGTGCTCCAGCTGAAGGAAACTCACTCACATTTTCCTGACGATGAGAATTTTTCTCATCTTCACCTAACTTACTGGGAAGAAAAAAAGACCTACAAAACACCCTTCCAAATGCAGAGATCAACAAGGTATCCAAATGCTGAGAATTCTTTCTTGCCCCTTAAAGTCTGGTTATTTCTCATGAACACATTACCACTCCACAGTTGATCACAAGCTGGCCTCCGCAGCTCATCCTTCTTCAACAGAACGTCTCCTGTTTGCAGCTGTGGATATGCATTAGACCAAGAGTTAGGGGAAGATACTGAATTTGTTGGTAAGAATTTCCTAGACAGTATTGAGTGCACGTACAAATATGTAACAACATTGTGCCCAACTTTAAGGCACCAATTAAAATACATTAACAAAATTTAAAAATTTCCTAGACTCTTGCCAGAGACCGTTGACATTCAATTTGTTTTTCTTGTCTATAAATTGTGCATATGCATGTATATACATTCTCTGTCTCTAGCATCTATGCATCTATATCTATTCTTATAAAGGTAGCACGTAGTAAACAAAGCCTGGTGCTTTTTCTTTTGTAACAATATCCCTTGGAAATGGTGCAAACAAATCAATTCATGCTAGGCAAGTGTTCTACCATGAAGCTGTGCCCTCAGCCTCATGGTGTCTGAATTTGTGTTTTGTTTCTTTCTTTCTTCATTGGAGTGAAGCCAGGATGGCTTAGCCACTGAGCCACATCCCCAGCCTATTTTTTATTTTTTGTTTTGAGATAGGGTCTCACAAAGTTGCTTAGGGCCTGGCTAAGTTGCTGAGGCTGGCTTTGATCTTGTGATCCTCCTGCCTCAGTCTTCAGAGCTGCTGTGATTACAGGCCTGTGCCACCATGACCAGTTTAGCATATGGATTTTTTTTTTTTTTTTAGAGAGAGAGGGAGAGGGAGGGAGGGGGAGAGAGAGAGAGAGAGAGAGAGAGAATCAATTTTATTTTTATTTATTTTTTCATCTGGTTTTCATTGCTCCAACACTTAGTTGTGTATGTGGTGCTGGGGTTTGAATTCTCATGCATGCCAGGCAATTTAATGCTAAATAAGAAGAGTGTGTTTGATGAATGTAGAACAATGATATTTTAATACAGGTTTCAAATATTCCTTGGCAGTAGGTTAATGCTCATTCTAGGTCCCACGATTTGAATCCAGGAGTGTTCAACCACTGAGCCATATCCCCAACCATTTATTTATTTTTTTTGTTTTGGGACAGGGTCTCACCACCATGCCTGGCCACCCTAGGGATAATTTCATCAGCAGAAACAGACAACTTGACACTATTGGCTACAAGTCCCTGCCTCTCCCTTTGTCCCAACATGGACTCATCAATGGGCCTGGCAATTCTCCAAGCCACTCTCCCAAATCTCCTTCCTTTTCTGGCTAGTCACTGGCCAACTTTTCATGTTGTAACTATGGTTTTCTAGATTACCATGATAACCAACCCCTCTTTGTAATGAGAGATTATTACTGAATGTGTTAATACCTGGCCATAGTCTTCTCTTGCTGGCATCTGTACAGTAAATTAGAATTAGAAACAAAGCCTTTTTTTTTTATTTTGGGAGGGTAACAATATGAGATGATGGGTATGTTAATTAGCTCAATTGTGGTAATAATTTCACAATGTATACTTATGTCAAATCATTACATTATACACCTTAATTATATAGAATTTTTACTTTTAGTCATGCCTCAATAAAGCTAGAAACAAAGAATTTATTATAATTCAGACATCTACCCAAGAACTTATTAATGCATTATCTCAATTTTGCTTGGAAGATTTACTGAGCACCAGATATTATCCTGGGCATAGAGAATGCAATGATTAGCAAAACAGACAAAAATTCTGATGTCACAATAACCTGACACAGGGAGTTTACCAAGAACACTTTATTCCCTTGGCTGAACACCATGTAATGATGTCCAAGCTTTTTCCTTCCTGTGATTATAAAATACAGAAATAAATAAAGTTCTCTTCCTGTAATCAGTTCATGAAACGGTTCAGCTAACTCTGTGCCCTTTGATTTTGCTCCATGAAGTTGTGTGGTAGAATAATTAAAGCTACAGCTTGTTCTTCATGCCCAGCTAAGGTCAAGAGAGGCATGATTGATGTTGGGTAGGAAGGCTTATGGGAGGAGATTAACTAAGACTCTTTAGGCACATCAAGTCAGTTTTACAAAACTCTACAAACCCATTCCTTCATTAGACAGCGGGGGCAGCAGGGATGACTTGGAAACGTTAGTAAATTCTGGCTCTTGTGAAGGTCTATCACTTATTTCTCTGCTTCGCCCATATGACCAGTGCCAGCAAGGGTGAAAGTCAAGCTGTTCTGAGTACAGTAAATATAGAAAATTCCTTACCACCTCACAAGCACCTTTGTCTCTTCTTCTTTTACTCTTAAGTGTCTCTGACATCTTTTTTGAGTGGGCAAAATAGCCAAAATTTAGCCAACCTGAACTTTTGGTTGTATGATTCCTTGTTATTTTTAGGGTATATTCTTGTCCTAATCAACAAAGCTGGAGTTAAAATAGAAGACCCTGTCTTTTCTTACAGCACCTTGAAATCTGTTCTTAAAACGTGGTTCTCTTTCTCAGGCTCCTGGGTCTTTACAGTGGCAGGCAAGTTGGAGAATGTGGGGGCAGGCTGCAGAGATTAGCCGCTTTCCGAGAATTTGATTTTTAAGCAAGGTCAACAGAAAACTGGAAAGCTTTAAACTGGGAAGAAACAAAGATTTTTTTTTTTTTTTTTGGTTTGCTCTGTGGGGAAGAAACAGAGTTAATGAGACGCCAGACAACCAATGAGAAAGTGGTTGTGGTTACTTGCAGTGCTCCTGATGAGAAGAGAAAGGCTGGTGACCTATATTACAGACATGGATAGGAGAATGGCATCCAGATTCTTGACACATTTGATGGTGCCAGGCATAGTTTTAGGTAATTGCTATGGAGAGAAATGGAAGAACCAAGGGGAGCAGTGAGATTTTTCGGCCGTGTAATGAAATGGACATAGAAACCCTTTTTTGAAATACCCAATACTGGGGCGGGCATTTGAAGATGACTATGATGCATTCGGCATGGACATATTGAATTTGAGGAAGCTTTGGGAGATTAATTCAATGAATTGGCTAATAATCACATTATTCTAAGTGTTAAATCTTTCCAGAGGCCCAACATTCCTGAGAAATACAAATTTCTTTTCCTTCCAGTTCTTTTTCTTTTGGGTGCAGGGGATGGAACCCACGGTCTGGTGCAGGCGAAGCACCTGCTCTAACCACTCAGCTGTACTCCAAGCCCCTCCCATTTCCTAACAAGACAAACTTTGCACTTGTTTAGCTCGCCTTTCCCATTGCCCAGGCCACACTCAATTTTAGTTCCTCAAAAGGGTAATGCTGTCTGTAATCTCAAGGACTTTGAGCAAGCTGTTTGTCAGGAAATACTTCTTTCTGTGTATTCATAGGATCAGGTAGGTGCTGTACTAAGTAGTAGGATAGAATGGGAACATAAGAGGACTTCGGGGGGCTGAAGGGGTGGTTCAGTGTAGAGTGCTTACCTGGCATGTGTGAGGACCTGGGTTCGAACACCAGCACCATATACATAAGTGCTTGAAAAATAAAAACCAGATGAAATAAAATTGATTCTTTCTTAAAAACTAAAACAAACAAATAAAACAAAAAAGGATGACTTTGGCTCTTCCCTCATGGAACTTATAGAATAACCGAAAAGTTAAATACAAATCTAATAACTACGTAAGTAAGGAAAAATTGCAAATCCAATTAGAGCAGCTAATGAAAAGTAGCTAGTAGGAATCAGAGTCTATTGGAGGGCTTTAATGTAGGAAAAGCTTGCCTAAGAAAGTAAAAATAAAGAGGGACAGGAGAGAAAGTTTCTGGGACGGAAGAACACACACCCCTGCGGAGGGGTGTACCTTGGTACATTAGGGGAACTTGAGAAAGGACCAACTTTTTCTTATCTATCAAAGGAGATATGGGGGAAGAAGAAGTTAGCGATTCTTGCCTGTTTGGTCCCATAACAGCCACCATCTGGTCACACGTGACTACGACCTCATCGCACTGATTTCTGGGAGTTGTAGTTTCGACCTGAGCGAGCCGGCATGGCGCCCTCCATCCTAGGCAGCGGTGGAGCCGCAAAGGCCTTGGCCCAGGGCTTCCGAGCTGCCAGGGCATTGCTCCCTGCACCTGTTTCGGTCGCCTGCCGTAAGTGGCACAGGGGTGCAGGGCTGGGAGGAGGCGCGCCTGGTGGTCCGGGTCGACTTGGTTGTTCCGCAGTGGAAAAGATTGCCGGGCTCTGCTGTCTGGGTGGAGACCTGACTTTGAGTTTCTGCTTCTGCAGGGGTCCGCGCGGGGCCGGGCCGGCAGCAGAGCAGCGGACCTTCCCCGCCCGGCGCCTTCCAGCCGCCCCCGAAACCGGTCATCATGGACAAGCGCCAACCCCGGGGCGAGGTCAGGAGGTGAGGCCACCTGGGCCGGGGGTGGGCTGTCGAGGTCGCTCTGAGGTCTGGGCTCGCGAGCCGGCCCGCAGCTCCCACCGCACGTGCGCATGCGCAGCAGGCTCCCAGTCCGTGTCGGTGAAGCGCGCTCAGCTCGCTGCCTCCACCGCCCGCACCGAACTTTTTTGCAGTTTTGTTAAGTCGGAACTTCAAGTAGGAATTCTCCAGATTTGAAACTCTTCTGTACCAGTTTCCTCCCATGCACAACTTGTTTATACCTGCTTATGTTCAGGAGTTGATCTTTTCTCCCCAAAGCTCTTAACCTCAGGTAGAAATCGATTGGCCAAATCTTTGCTCTTCAGAACAGTCTTAAGTAAAACTCTAGCTAACTTAAATGTAATATTGGTAAATCGGACGTACATGTAAATTTTACAGCAAGAGTTATAGAAAGAGTTTTTGTAGATCTTCGTGAAATCTTTTTTAAAATACAGTTTTAGGAGGAAAAAAACTTGGTGTGGTTACCGGCTTTCTGAAAGTGGTTTTGTAGATCTTTTTTTAAAAGCTAGTTTTAGGAGGAAGAAAACTTTGTGTGGTTACCGGCTTTCTGAAAGGTCTATAGGTTGTTGACTGGGATTTTCTTTCTTTCTTTTTTTAAACATTTAAAATATTCTATAGTTCTGAATTGAAATGAACTTGGATTTAGAGATTCAGAAAAAGATTTTCTTATAACATTTTTGTTTTGTTTTGTTTTTTTGGAAGGTGGAAAAGGGATTTCTTAGTGGCTAGCACTTAATAAAATTCATTTAAGGAATGTGAGTTTTGTACTCCAGAAAACAATTTGGCAAAATTTAGTAAATTTGAAGTTGTGTATAGCTTTCCACCTAGAAGGCACAGGACTTAAAGATCCTCTAACACGTATGTGCAAGAATGAACATGACAATATTGTAACAAATTAAAAATCAGAGCAGGCCTAGACCTCCATCAGAAGGTGATTAGGCTAATATAATCACACATTGGAATATAGCACAGGAGGGAAAAAACAAATGAACTAGAGCCAGACTTAAGGTGTAGATTTCACAAACATGATTTGAGTAAAAAGAATCTTGAGAATAACTGATAGAGCACAATACCATTTTTATGATGTTTAAAGCCATGCTAAACATGTTATGTATTGCTTAGACATATATGTATATGTTAAAGTATTAAGAATGTAAAGGGGACATGTTCCCCTTTCAGCAATCAACCTAATGCAGTAGTGGTACACACTGACAGTACTGACAGAATAAGACACTGCCATCATCTCCTTGTAATATTACCAAAAATGCTTGACTTCAGTCTGGGAATGTGCAAAAAATGAATCTAGGATCCAGTGATGGGCTATGAGATAGCAGGCCTTGACTTCTCAAAAGAGTCTATGTTATAAAAATACAGAGCTGGGGAATAGTATCAGTTTAACAGACTAACAGCCAAATATAATGTGTAAAGCTTATTGTATCTTGAATTAGGCAACAGATGTGAAAGATCTTTCCAGGATAATTACATACATTTGAATATGAACTATATATTAGATTACATTATAATATTAGTGCTAATTTTCTTAAGTGTCATAAAGTGTTGCAATAATGTGTAGTAAGTTCTTGACCTCAATTATTGAGAATAACATGCCCTGCTGTTTGATATTTTCAAACGTTTAGGAAAAATATGCATATATAAAGAAAAATACAGCAAATTTTAGTAGTTGGTAAAGGTACGTGAAGACTCTATGGGTGTTCTTTGTATTATGCCAACTCTGGTTTGGGAATTTTCGAAGTTAAAAATTGAAGAAAAAAATTCATAGGAATAATCACCAAATTTACAATAGTAATTAAATATAAAGGAATAGAAGGGATGCACAGGAGCTTCAAGTACATTATTGATATGTGTGGTAAGAACATGAATACTAATCTTAACATACAAAAAAATGCTTTTTTTTTTAGAGGGGTGGCTCTGCAGTTGGAGCACGTGCCTGGCATGTGCAAGGACTTGTGTTCAAACCCCAGCAACACATACACAATTAGGTGTCCGAGAAACAAAGGCCAGATGAAGAAATGAGTAGAATTGATTCTTTCACTCTCTTTTAAAAAGAAAAAAGAAAAATAGGAAGATCATTTTTAAAGTCATTTTGTAATTAGTTATATGTTTATATCTTTCTCAACATAATTTATTATTAACTTATAGCTCAATATGAGGCCTCTGGTTTTGTTCATAGGCTTTGGAGACTGACAGACATCTTTACATTTAGATCTTGACTTGATAAATTTATAACTAATACAGCAATGGATAAATTATCTTATTCAAGCTTCAGTTTCTTCATCTTTAAAAAGGAATTGATGCTGGGTATAGTTGCACACTCCTGTAATCCCAGTGACTGTGGAGTCCAAAGCCAGTCTCATCAACTTAGTGAGACCCTAAGCAACTTAGAAAGACCCTGCCTCAAAATAAGTCCTCTTAGTTCAATCCTGGTACCCCCCTCCCGCAAAATAAAAAAGGGAATCCATGACACTAAACCCGTTGTTGTTAAAAAGATTAATTTATACTACTGTGTTAGTAAGCTTTCTTTTGCTGTGACAAAACACCTGAGAGTATCAGTTTAAAGGTGACAGATTTATTTGGCTCATTGTTTCAGAGGTTTTAGCCCATGGTGCTTGGATGTGTCCTTGTTGCTTTGGGCCTTTGGTAGGAGTGCGTGGCTGAAGAACCTGCTCCTCTCACGGTGGCTAGGACGTGCAGAAAGGCAGGCCAGGATCCCAGTGTAACCTTAGGGACATGCCCCCACTGACTTAACTTCCTTCCACTGGGCCCCACCTAAAGGCTCCATTGCCTCCCAGTAGCACCAACCCAACCTTTGCGTATGGGCCTTTGGGGTTACATTTAAGATCCAAATTATGACAGCTACTTAGATGTTTTATAAAGCTTTTAACAAAGAGCTGGGTGAATATTCGGGAATTGTTAGCTGTTTTCATGAGCATTAACAACAATTTTAGAAACCACTGTTTTAGAAAAAGCATTGCTTTCCTGTTTAGGGAGTGAAGAATAAAACATGTCAATACCATATTCTTCCATTTCTTCCCCCCCCCCCTTGCCAATTTTATTTTTTCATATAGGTTTTGCTTTTTCTCCATTTAGCAGTGTATGTGGTGCTGGTGATCCAACCTGGGCCCTCGTGCATGCCAGGCAAGAGCTGAGCCACCTTGCCAGCCCCTTCCATTTTTCCCCCCTTTTTTTAAACAGAGAGGGACAGTGGGAGATAGAATCAACTTTAGTTTTTCATGTGGCCTTCGTTGCTCTGTGTATGTGGTGTTGGGGTTCAAACCCGCGTCCTTGTGCATGCCAGGCAAGTGCTGAACCACTGAGCCACCGCTTCAACCCTCCATTTCTTTCTTTCTTTTTCTTTTTTTTTTTTTTAAAGAGAGAAGGACAGTGAGAGGGAGAGACAGAGAGAATCAATTTTTGTTGAGTTTTTCACATGGCTTTCATTGCTCTAACACTCAGTTATGTACGTGGATGCTGGGGTTTGAACCCATGTACTTGCGCATGCCAGGCAAGCGCCGTAACTGCCGAGCCACCGCTCCAGCCCCCCTCCACTTCTTTTTAAAGCAACACTTTTTCTTCTAGTGGCCTAAGTTTGCTTTTATTTTTTTAATTTGTATTTTCACAGGTTCTTGAGTCCTGAATTCATTCCTCCAAGGGGAAGAACAAATCCTCTGAAATTTCAAATAGAAAGAAGAGACATGTTAGCAAGGAGAAAAGTACTCCAGATTCCAGAGTTCTATGTTGGTCAGTAAGAGCTGGGTGCCTTTATTCTTAGTAGTTGGGAGGTTAGTTTCTCTTGCACAAAGAACATTCTTCTTCACATATTGGGGTTTTGCCCTTATGAGATACTTACTCCTAATATTTTATTAAAATGTTTAGGAAGGTAAATTACCTAGAAATGTTATTTGTTTTCTGCATCCATCTTGTATAAAAGTTCACTTCTCTTTTGGATTGCTAGGGAGCATACTACGTGTTACCACAGCTGACCCATATGCCAGTGGAAAAACCAGCCAGTTTCTGGGGATTTGCATCCAGAGATCAGGAAAAGGACTTGGAGCTACTTTTATCCTTAGGAATATTATTGAAGGGCAAGGTAAGCTTAATTATTATTATTATTATTTTTAAAGAGAGAGGGACAGTGAGAGAGACAGAGAAAGAAACAACTTTATTTAGTTTTTCACATGGCCTTCGCTGCTCCAACACTCAGTTGTGTACGTGGTGCTGGGGTTTGAACTCGGGTCCTCGTGCTTGCCAGGCAAGAGCTGAAACTGCTGAGCCACTGCTCCAGCCCTAATTTTATTATTTTAATGTCTAGAAAATGTTCTCTACAAAATGTTTTCTGCTTCCTGGGATAAGACGTCCGAAACTTAAAAGTGAATGGTGAGGAGAGAAGGAACCTCTGGCCTTAGAATGGATTGAGAATTGTGAAGTGTGGTTACTGCTTAAATACACTTGCTGGTCTCTTTTTTCTTGAAGGCATCTTTTATTACAGGGACAACAGCCATTGGAAGTGGCTACAAATTATAGCAACATCAGGGGAGGAATTGAGTGTAGGGATATTCCTTTTGTGAGCAAATAACCTATGAGAACATTCAGACATAACGCATTACTTATTCCTCAAATGAATGTTCCTGTTTTTGCTTTATATTATGACTTGAAACAATCACCATAATTATCACTGTTTTATAAATCTCAGAGGCATTTAAAGCAGGCAAAATTGTGTTTGCTTAGTATGCCTAATAAGGTGGAGGAACAAGTGGTAAAATTCTAGGAAGATTATGAATTTAAATGTTAGGACTAGTAAAGTTTTCATACTTAACAGCTGTATGCTTCAGAATTCCCAGCTGTGAAGTATTATTTTTGGAGAAGCTGATGCTATGAGAGCAGTTGCTGTCTTGTAATGACTGGTGGGTTTGTATACATAGGATTTCAGCAGGACTTGATCAATTACAGATACTGGTACCTTCCATCAAGTCATGTACTTTAAGTCTTTTGTTTTTGATACTGGGATTGAACCCAGGGGTGCTTAACCACTAAGCCACACACATCCCTATCCCATTTTTTATTTTTTATTTTGAGACAGGTTCCCACAAGATGTTTAGGGCCTTCCTAAATTGTTGAGGTTGGCCTCAGTCTTGTGGTACTCCTGCCCCAGCCTCTTGAGTTGCTGGGATTGTATGTGTGCCACCACCACACCCAGCCTCTCAATACAGTGATTTTAAAAATTAAAATTTACGTCACATTTCCTACGTGCAAAACCTTGTGCTAGTTCCTTCATGGAGTAGCGTTTACTGTAGAGAGGCATTTGCAGGAATCTTGACTTAAATGTTTTCTTTTTAGGTGTTGAGATTTGCTTTGAATTGTATAATCCTCGAATCCAGGAGATCCAGGTGATCAAATTAGAGAAACGGCTGGATGATAGTTTGCTTTACTTACGAGATGCCCTTCCTGAATACAGCACTTTTGATATGAATATGAAGCCAGTAATACCAGAGTCTAGCCATGAAATTCCTGTTAATAAGGTATGTTTTACATTTGGAACTGAAAGTACACATAAGAATCATCTTAGTGAAAACTTTGGAATAATTTTTATGAATATCTTATCAGCCTAATTCTTTTTTTTTTTTTTTTTTAAATATGTCTTCCTTAGCTGAAAGTAAAAATGAAGCCTAAGCCCTGGTCCAAACGCTGGGAACGTCCAAATTTTAATATTAAAGGAATCAGATTTGACCTTTGTCTAACTGAAGAACAAATGAAAGAAGCTCAGAAGTGGAGTAAGCCATGGCTTGAGTTTGATATGATGAGGGAATATGATACTTCCCAAATTGAAGCTGCAATATGGGAAGAAATTGAAGCATCAAATAAGTCCTGATTCTGAGAAAACATTTGGTTACTTGCAGAAGATATGTTAGGATTTGTTTTGAATCTGATTTCATTTATAATAGTCATTAAATGACATTAGTACATTAAAAATAAAATTTGTACACTGATTTATTTGTACACCTATTTATTACTCTAAAAAGAGAAATATATATGTGAAAGGGTCAATCGTATGTTCATTGCTTTGTTGGAAACAAAGCTACAGTGGAAGTCAGAGCATTACCAGAATGCTCTTCAGTGAGCATGGAAGAGCAAGGGGAGCGAGTGGGATGATTTTTTTTTTTAATAAATTGTGAAATCACTAATGCAGAACATTGTGTGATTTTTTTTTGTTTTGTTTTTTACATTGTGTGATTTAAAGAATAATAAATGATATTTCTATTTTTTTTAACCCAAGATTGGGTTAAGAAATTGGTCATTTAGTAACACCTATGAAAGCTAAGAAATAGGTTATTTACTAAGATCTAAGACGTGTCCTGTTTGTCTGCAGTTGTATCCTCTCCTTCACTCAGGTATAGATACTATCCTGACTTTGTTATTCTCTTGTATTTCTTTGAGTTTAATATTACCTACATACATATTTCTAAACAAAATAGTTTTGAAAAGCCTATTAGCAAGTATAAAAGATAATAATAATAATTAAGATTTCAACGAACATGTGACAGACTTGGGTTATAGTCTGGCTTCAGCTTCCCCAAAATCAGCCCCTAAGTTTCTTAACTACTGAGCCACATCCCCAGCCTTTGTTATTTTTTATTTTGAGACAGGTCTCACTAAGTTGCTGAGACTGACTTTGAACTTGCAGTCCTGCCTCAGCCCCTCAAGTCACTGGGATATACGTGCCAGCCACCTTGCCTGGCCAAAAGTCATTTTGAGGAAGTCCATGGCTAAGGTTATGACTGAGTTCTGCTAACCAGAAGATTTACCTCAGGGCATCTGGCAGGGTTATAACGTGTGGCCTGGGCAATAGATATTTAGCAGAAATATGGTCAGAGGGAGCAAACAGCATTTTCTGATTATCAGAGCATGATGAGTCAAACTGTAGCTCTTAGGAGTAGTTTCAAACAATACTTAATGTGGGGTGATACAAGTGTCCTTGGTAAACCATGCAACCAAGTGTGGGTTGGAAAACTGCCATAGGTATTAGTCTGTACATAGTAAAGTACGAACCTGGGACTTGAAGGCAATCCTGCACCTGTGTTGAGTTATGTCAGATCTGGTTTCTAACGTCTTGCTATCTTGGGACTTCCTTCCTATGCTGAGTTGTTTAGAACTGCTAACGCATTTTGGTGGAGCAAATTCTTCGTCAGGTTCTAAGGAAAGTTATCTGTGGAGGTAAAATTTGATACCTTGCACATCTGTATTTTTTTGTGCTTTCCTATCAGTTTAAAGTTGCCTTTTTCTTGCTTGTTTACTCTTTTCATTTTTCCTTTTTCCTACTATTTTCCAGAGTTCTAGCAAAATGGTTATGGCTGTTCCTGCTTGTTTTTCAATGGTTCCATTGGAAGGACAAGAAGCTGGATTTGCCTATTCCACCATTTTGCTTAAGTGTGTGTAGTTTTTAAATTACCCTTCTGACATCAGGGGACAAGTATGAGCTTAATAAAAGTAACTCCTTGAGTCTTTTGTATAAATCACAGAATTCAAATGGTTAGAAGCCTTTTTTATTAGGATTAGAAAAATGATATACAGTCATCACTGAGTATGTACCTGATACAGTATGATATGAAAATAATTGTTATACTAATGACAAAAAATTGTACATCTTCAATATAGATGCGTTTTTTATTATTTATTTACAGTGCTGGAGTTGGAATCCAGGGGCACTCTATCACTGAGCTACATCCACAGCACCTTTAAATTTTTTTTTTTTTTTTTTTACTTTGAGACCCTGTCAGTCTTGTTCTGATAAAGCTGTCCTCTGGTTACTCTCACAGGCAATTCCTGATTCCTGCTTTTCTATTGGTATATGGGTCATATTTTCCTATTTCTTTCCATGCCTCTTTGTATGGCAAGTCAACGTTTAACCTCAATAAGAAACTAATGAACTGTCTTCCAAAGTAGTTATTCCATTTTTCAATTTCAGTGTCAATGAGTGTTCCAATGGGTTCACATTGTCTTTTTAATTATAGTGGATATGAAATAGTGTATCACTGTGGTTTTCATTTGTTTTCTGTAGAGAATGAAAGATGCCATGAAGTCTTTTGTAGCTCAGAGGCAGAGGCAGAGGCAGAACAGATTAGGGTTTAATCCCCAGTAGTACACATAGATACAGACACAAATTAAGTTCTTACATCTTTTTCAAGATCTATACCACATATGGTCATCATATACATAAAGTATTATTTTGTCAAGGATCTAAGAAATGCAAAAATCAATTGTTGAGGTGATTTTTCCATCATGGTATAAATATAAAAATGTCACATTTTTTTTCTTTTATCAGTAAGTGCTGGGGATTGAACCTCAGGTCTTACACTTGCTAGGCAAGTGCTCCACCAATGCAGTATACCCCTCTTCACATTTTTTAAGTGAACAAAAAGCTTAAAAAAATGCACGGAAATAATTAAGATTTAAGATTAATGGTCAAATGAATGTTTTATTCTTGTCAGTTGTATTCTCTTTATTCAATTCATTCCATAGCAATAGAATGAAAATTTTCAAAAACTATACTGATGAGTAGGTAAGATTTAACAAAAATCTATGAAGTTCAAACTCCCAGAATAATGAAAATTTAATTAAAAACTATTAGAATAGATGGAAGTTCTAATATATTCCAATACATGAAAAGTAAGAGAAGCAATTCTGTCCAATTTAAACACTTAAGGAAACACATCCAACATATTTGTAGCTAACAATGCAAATGTGAGGCTCATTTCCAAATGTGCACTTTAGTGGTAAAAAAATTTACACATTTCACATGCAGTGAAGTATCTGCATTTTTGCAAAAGCAAAGCTTTATGTACAGTCACATACACTTTCAAAAAGAAAATGTCTAAAAGGATAACATTAAGATGAAAACAGTATTGCTGGGGATAGTCATGTGGGAATGCTAAGTGCGTTTCATCAATGGTCTGACCAAAAAGAGTAGCAACTTGCTACAAAGAAATGACTTGGTATACCAAAAAACATTTTACAAAAAATTAAAAGAAAAATGACAAATGAGAACTTTTTGCCACAAAGGGCTGGAAAAAAATTATTTTTAAAAATATAAAGGTCTTACAAGCCCATAAGAAAAAATGAATGCATATTTCAAAAAGACTTATGAATGGTCCAATCCAACAAATGTTCACTAATAGTCAAAACAATTAAGATTTTTTTCACCTGTCAAATTTGCAGTGAATTAAAAATATGTAACACCTGTTTCTGGTGGGGATTCACTGGCACTGTTAACACTTGCTTGGTTTAGGTAAATCAATTGGTACAGACTTCTGAAGGACAATCTGACAATCAGTTAACATAATGCATTCTAATTAAGATTTCCTTATTAATTTATTTGTAAATGGGTAGTTAAAATAAATACAACTTAAACATAGTTTTATGGTCAGGGCAGAAGACTTATCCCCTAAGTCAAAATAGCTACATTGGAGATTTCTCCCACTCCCTTCTTAACCTGGAAAAGAAGTAGAATCAAAGAGAAACACATTCAACTCTTACTGCTCCTGTGCATTTAATTCCTTCAAGGACCAGAAAATCGGGAAGGACAGTCTTCCAGGATAGCAGAAGGTAGGATTATGAGGAAATGGAAGGAGGAGTTTTGCTCTTTGGAAATCCTACCTCCCAGGGAATAAAGAAGCACCATTTTTTGTTTTGTTTTGTTTTTAAATAGAGGAACTAAAAGTACTATATTCTTTTATATATATATATAATTTTAATACCTTCCTATAAAGTTTAAATGTTTTTAATTAGTGGTTTAAGATGGTCTAGATGATATTCTTCTATGAGAGATTCTGCTTGACTCAAAGCTTTTATTTTCACCAGAATCAGAATTATTTCCTTGACTTCTTCATTCCTGAAAAACAAAATAAAAAAAAAATTGCCCTCTTTAAAAATGTATCAGTGCTGAGGATGTAGCTCAGTGGCTGAGTAGGTACTTGGCATGCAGGAGGATTCAATCCCCAGAGCAGCAGCACCACCATGACCTCCAACAACAAAAAGCAATGTTTATGAAGGCACAGTGATCAACTCAGGACTGACTTGTCATTACTCAAAACAAAAGCTTTATCTTATGTCATTACCTAATGTAGCACAAAATACAGAGATGCTGCCTTCTTCGCATACAGTTACAAACTGCAGATCGAAATTTTGATCAAGGTTGAATTGCTGAAACTTATTGCCAAGTGACATGGGAGCTATCATATTTTAATGTATTACTCGTATGTTTGTGAGGATGATGGTAAAAGCAAACCTACTGTACTGCTAGTTATATAAAAGTATAGTACATACACTTATGTATAGTAATTTTTGATAATAAACAACTGTGTTAATGGTTTATGTATTTACTACCCTTTTTTTTTGTGTGTGTGGTACTAGGGATTGAACTTATGGGTGTTCTACCACTGAGCCACATCTCCAGCCTTTTTCAAAGTTTTTAAGAAATTTTTGAGACAGGGTCTTGCTAAGTTGCCCAGACTGGCCTTGAACTTGGGATTCTCCTACTTCAGTCTCTTGAGTAGCTGGGATTATAGGTATGTACCACCACATCTGGCCTATATTGTATTTCTAAACCATTATTTGAAAGTGTATCCCTTCCCTACTCATTTTTTTTTGAAGTTTAAAATAAAACATATGTTGTTATGCCAGCAGCAGTCTCGTGCATCTAGTGCTTATTGCATCTCTTGATTGCATTGTTTTCTGTTTTGCTTAATTTAATCTTATGTTGTGTAGTTTACAATGGCCCTAGTAGCAATAGGCTAGAAAATACACACACACATGCAAATACATGCACACACGTACACATACCATATAGCCTAGGTGCATAGCAGCTATACCATCTATTTGTGTAAGTACACTCTGATGTTTGCGTGACAACAAAATCACCTAATGATTCATTTCTTGGAATGTATCCCTATTGTTAAGCAATGCATGACTGTAATTATAAGGTTCAAATATAGACTACGAGTGGATGTATTCTGAGAAATTTTAGTGTGGATGGCTCTAAAAAAGTAGAAAAGCACAGAACAAGCTGGAGTGGTGGCTCAGTGGTTACAGCGCTTGCCTGGCATGTGTGAGGAAGCGAATTTAAACCCCAGCACCATGTACACAACTAAGTGTCAGAGCAACGAAAGTCAGATGAAAAACTAAATAAAAGTGAGTCTCTCTTTCTCTCTCATTGTCCCTCTCTCTTTAAAAAATTTAAAAAAAATTTTTTTTAGTAGTGCTGAGCTATGAGGGTCATTATGATAGGAACAATGGTGGAAGCCACAGTAGGAATATTTACCCAAGGGCATCAGTGAATGTTACAAATTTGGGCTTTTTCATATTAATTTTTTCAAGAAGTGGTTTACCAGACCACCATTGTGTTTAATTCTGTAAACATTTGATGCTGTGAATGAGACATTCAGAATAGAGATCTAGCTACTGCTGGGTAAACTTCAGGATGCACATTGTATTGAATGAGTGCTAAATTTTTAAAAATGGCCAAGAAAATTAAAAATACATGTAATTTTTTTTTCTAGTGCTGGGGATCAAATCCAGTCTCTTGTGTGGTAGGCAAGCAGTCTACCACTGAGTTATATTCTAAGCTCTCATTTAAAATGTTTAATAAGAGGCTTTTGAATTATAGTTTTGATTCTAAATTCCCTTATGTGCTTTTTTTGGAAGAGATTTTGCATTTAAAAAATATGAATATGCCTGAGGTATGACTATAAAATAGTGAGCCATTCCAAATGTAACCATAAAATATCTACTAATTCTACAGTATTACCAAGTCTCAACAGATTTTAAAAAGTACAAATTTTTAAAAAATTGCTGAGATCATATAAAATCCTCATACTATGCTTCTGGAAATTAAAATAAAACATGTCTTACCTGAATTCATCCTTAGATAATTTATGTGCAGACTGCAATAACAACTGAATGAAGTTTTCTAGCTGGGGAATAGATGTCCTTGTAGCACAACTTTCGAACCATTTTTCTGGTAGACATACTGCTATCTGTTAATCAAAACACATGACTAGTTTAAGATAATGACAGTTATCTATGGACTCTTACTAACAATCTCCCAGTGATTATGCAAGTTGAGAATTATTCTCCCCATATTATAGTTTATAATTTAATAAAAATTTTGGAAAATTTCCCTTCCTTTTTTGAAAGGTTATATACCATCTTAAAAATTCATTCTTTATCGCTAAGAACTTAAAAGAGACTATTTTTATGAACACTCTCTAGAAATATTTATAATTCTTTCTGTACCTTTGTATTCCTGGACCATAAAATCAGAACAAAACATAACTGAAAACTAACAACCACAATGCCTAGACACAAAAGTCAACTAAGCTGTAAAATATGTAGGTTTAGTGTTATTTCATCTAGCACATGATCTACATAAAAAAATTAAAGGAATCAACTGAATGATTTTAAGATACATAGCATGAAAGAAAAATTTAAATATGGATTTGATAGTCTACCAATTTAATACATTGCTTTAAATGTTCATGGAAGGAAAAACCTGAGATCATAGTTAAAAGGAACTTATGGACAAACGGATAATGCCACACTTGGTAGGATCAAGATCAATATTTATTGAGAAGATAAAGTTGGGAGGAAAATTAAAATGCACCAAATAGACATTAAAATATGTTCAATAAAAATAAATACTTTCTAATATAAATCTGGCTGGTCAGCACTGAAAACATAATTTAGAAAAAAAGTGTGCACGTGTGTATGTATATGCGTGCAGGCTGAGGGTACAGTTCAGTGGTAGAGCGCATGCTTCATCTGTGTGAGGCCCTGGGTTTGATCCCCAGCTGTAATAGTAACTAACAAAATAATCTAAAAAACTATGGTTGAGGGAGAAGAATCATTGGATTCCTTAATGAGCTTCTTCAATTGCTCAGAAAAAATGCAGATGCACTGTGATTGAAAAAGGCCAAAGGTTCTTTAAAATCTGTTATACAAACTATCTTGGTTCAAAAGTTTGAACACCAGCCTTCACTGGCTTGGAATTTAATGTCATTGGTACTTGCTTGCCCCGTATTTTATAATACAAGTCTCAATACAATTCTCATGTAACCAAGAAGCTTGTCCAGAGATGAGACTAGGACTTAAACCCACATTTTGTTGGTCCGCTTTTTTAGCCACATCTTGTATAAAGAATGTTGTATAAACATATTTCCTCTTGTCTACTTCACAGTAGACGTTATGTTCAAAGGGGGCTCAACTAAACCTGAAACATAGCACAGATGATGAAATCAGTTTTTGACATAATGTCTAAAACTGTACAATATGAAAACTACACTCAGGAAAATTATGCCTGGGAAGGAATTGGCACATAGTTTCATTTTTTTTTCTTTTAGAAGTTATAAAGTATGTATTTTCTCATATACCTAAAAATTCTTAAACTACATGACTTTTGTGTATATGTGGTGCTGGGGTTTGAACTCCCATATTTAAGCATTATGTTATGGCAAGCGCCACAACTGCTGAGCCACTGCTCCAGCCCCAAACTACATGACTTTTATCTTTTGGACAGACCAAGATATTTTTTGGGATATTTAGGTAGTTTCTGTCTATTATAAATAATGCTACAACAATATTCTTTACACTAAAAATCGGTATGCACATCTCTGACTTTTGATTTAGGATAATTTCTTAGAAGTCAAAAGATTAAAAACTTTAAAAGTTTTGTACCCATCATGTCAAAATATCTCCAGAAAATCTATGTCCCTGCTTCCACCAGTTCCATAGAAGGGTTATGTCCCTGCTCCTACCAGTGTGCTATCACCACTGTCACCAAGATGCATAGCACAGTGCCACTGTGCACTCTTGCTGACAGTGCTCCTGCTGTGCTGGGATCACCTTTTCCATGCTTATTGCCAACAGTGGAAATTACAGACAAAAGAACAATGGCAAAAACATGTTTTTCCACACATTTTTTTCTTTTTGTAGTACTGGGAATTGCTTCATGCAAGTGAGGCAAGTGCTCTACCATTGAGCTACAACCCTAGCCTTTAAAAAAAAATTACGTTGAGACACAGTCTCCTTGAATTGCTCAGGTTGGTCATGAATTGCAATCCTTCTGCTTCAATCTCCAGAGTAGCTAGAATTATAGATATAAGTGACAGCATCTGGCTCTACACAACTTTTAAAACACATATCTTTATTACATAGTAATTTGCATCTTTCTGCTTACTAGTACTGTTAATCTTTCCCATATATTTATAGGTTATTTTTACATATCCTTTTTTGATAACTTAATTGTTATGTATTTTTGAGTCACTTTTAATAACAACATTGAATTGTTTATTGATTTGCAAAGGGCTATTTTATTTAATATGGATCTTAATCTTTGTTATGTGTTATAACTTTTTCTTTCCTACTTTCTTGATTCCTTCTTCAAAAATAACTAACAGGAGAAAGGATAGTATAGTGAGCCCAAAGAACACATTCCCTAGTTTTAACAATGATATGATCCCCTGAAGTTTCATACTTTAGTTAATCTGTTGCTTTTTCTTATCATTTCTTCATTTTTCTTTTAAGTTGAAAAAGGACTCTCTCATCCTCAATAGTCATTTACCTTTATAGCATATTTACAATTTCAGATTTTACATTTTTAATTTTACCTGAAATTCATTTATTGACTGACTATTGTGCTGGGGATTGAACCCAGGCCCTTGCATGTGTTACGCAAGCACTCTACCAGTGAGCACTACCCGCAATCCTCACCTGAAATGTATATTGCAGAGTCAGAGGTGAGGGCCTAACATTCTTTTTGTAAAGAGCTAGGTTTCCCAGTATTAATTATTAAGAAATTTTCTCTTTCCTTATTGGTGATATTTCAAACCAGTATACTAATTCTTAAATAGAGAGAGGCTGCTTCTGGGTTTCTACTGTTAAAATGATATGTCTATTCTTTTGTGAGCATTACAATTTTAATTGCTATATTTAAAAATGATAAAATCAGAATTGTTTTTACACAACTTACCTTACTGCACTTTTTCACAACATCTGGTCCAGGTACAGCATTAAGAAGAGCTATAATAAGGTAGCGATTTAGCAGCTTCCCTAGTCCTAGCTCTTGTAAGGTGTCATCCGAAAGGAGTCCATTCCAAAGAAGAATATTGTGGAAGAGCTAAGATAAAATATCAAGTGAGTATGCATGTGTTTTTTTTTCATTTTCATTTTCTTTCTTTCTTTTTTGGTACTGGGGATTGAACCCAGGGGCACTAAGCTACTGAGTCACACTCCCTTTTATATTTTGAGAAGGGTCTATGTTTATCAGGGATTCGCTAAGTTGCTGAGTCCTGCCTCAAACTTGTGGTCCTACTTTCTCAGTCTGCTGAGTTGCTGGGATTACACGCATGGGCTTTGCATGTGTTTTCTAAAGAAAAATTGTAACAGTCTCTAACAAACATAAAGAGTTGATCAAACTCTTCAACTCTCCTTAGTATTAGCCTCATTGGAACCGTCAAATTTAGAATAGAAAACATCTCAATAAATAACTGATTCTTTATGACCTCCATTTATGTGCTTATCCTATTTTTACTTCCTAGCATAATTACCCCAAATTGGCCTCAAATAACTTCACTGGGGCCTTTCCAGATCAATAATCTTCTTCCTTAATTCATCCTCTGTCAGAGCCTGGGGCCACTGAGTACAAGGCTACAGGATTCCAGCACTCATAAGGACCATTGTAAAAGCCAGAGTCACTTGTTACAAAGTGACTTAAGAAGTCAGTCAATGCTGAGAGCTTTATTGCTCTGATATATAATATAAACAAAGAATATTAACCTGGGCATTTGGTTAAGTACCTAACACTATAAAATAATGATTAGCTGTCTTTCCCTTCTTTAAATCCAGATCTTTCTGTGAATTTTATGGCATTTCTTTTTTTTTTTTTTCCCTAACCCTAACCCTAGAATTTTATGGCATTTCTGACCTTCTTTCCAGGACTTTATTTACTATTCTGAGTGCTAAATGACATGCAGTTTTATTACCATATCATGCTTTCTCACACTTCACAACATTATGTTGTTGCCCCCTCTACTGGAAAGACCCTTCCCTGACTCAACTGCATGTCATACATTAATTCATCACTGAAATTACTCTCCTTGAGGTGATCTAATTGTTAAATTCAATAAATACTTTGTTTCTCTAATTCATTTTGGTGGCATTTAGTACTCTTGTCTTTCATTCTTTTTTTTTTTTTTTAAAGAGAGAGGGACAGTGAGAGAGAGAGAAAAAGAGAATCAGTTTTATTTAGTTTTCTTTTGGCTTTTTATTGCTCTGACACCTTGTTGTTTATGTGGTGCTTGGGTTCGAACCCGTGGACTTGTGCATGCAAGGCAAGCGCCGTAACCACTGAGCCACCTCTCCAGCCCCTTGTCTTTCATTCTTGACAACCTTTCATTTAGCTTCCTTCAGCCCACTCTCTTGTAAGGTTTCTTTGAAGACATTACTTTTCCTATTCCTTCTTTTATCAATATTTCCAAGTTTCTGTCCATAACCTCTTCAGGCTTCACCCTCTCTCCTCAGAACTTGTCTTCATGGTGATGGCTTCAACTGTGGCCTATTATGTTGACAACTCTAAAAACCTCAGGTCAGATCTGTCCTGACATTTGGATTCATGTATCAACTGCCTCCTAGACTTTTGTATTTTTCCCAGATCTGTGTTCAATTCACAATGTCCAAAAGAGATCTCATCTTCCCTCCCAGGCTTTTTCATTTTCCTTTATCTCCTATAATGTTCTCAGAGAAATAAGTCATCAGGTCGCCACAGTCAGAAATTTGGCCAAGACCCTATGTTCCTCACACTTAAATTAATTATGAAGTCCTTTCAGTGCTCCATTTTAAATGTTTTTTGTTGTTGTTTTTTTTTTTTATAAAGAGAGGGACGGTGAGAGAGAGAAAAAAAAGAGGATCAATTTTATTTTAGTTTTTTCATGTGGCCTTTGTTGCTCTGAGACTCCATTGTGTACGTGGTGCTGGGGTTTGAACTCGTGTACTTGCTCATGCTAGGCAAGCACTGTGGGCCACTGCTCCGGCCCAAAATGTTTTTTGAACCTATCTTTTCCTTACCATGCCTACCATCACTGACATAACTATGACTTTCTAGTTACCTTTTAAACCCAAGGTTAGCCAATTATGGCCTGGGGCTTAAATTCAATCTACTGCCTATTTCTATCGGGCCTGCAGTCTACAATGATTTTCACATTTTTAAATGACACTTTAAAGATGTTTTTACAAAAAAAGAGAGTAGTAGGAGCTGGAGTGGTGGCTGAGTGGTTACGGTGCTTGCCTGGCATGCATGGTGATGCAGGTTTAAACCCCAGCATCACGTACACAAGTAAGTGTTGGAGCAACGAGGGCCACACGAAAAACTAAATAAAAACTGATTCTCGATTTCTTTCTCTCTCACTGTCCCACTCTCTTTAAAAGAAAAAGAAAAAAAAACAAGAGAGTATTTTGTTACATGTGAAAACTATCTGACATTCAAACTTCAGGGTCCACAAATAAAGTATTATTTAAACAGCTGCAATTATTTCTTTACATATTATCTGTGACTGTTTTATACAACAGTGACAGAATTACTTTTTATTTTTATTTTTATTTTTGGTAAGAGAAAGAATCAAATTTTATTTAGTTTTTCATGTGACTTTTGCTGCTCCAACACTTAGTTGTATACATGCTCCTGGGGTTTGAACCTGTGTCCTTGTGCATGCCAGATAAGCGCTATAATCACTGAACCAATGCTGCAGCCCCCAGAATTGAGTATTTCAATGAACATCATATGATTTTCAAAGCCTAAAATATTTATCATGTGGACCATGAGAACATGTCTACCATTCTGTTTTGTTTTTTGTTTTTGTTTTGTTTTTTTTTTTAAAGAGTGGGAGAGAGTGAAAGGGAGAATCAACTTTATTTAGTTTTTCATCTGGTTTTTTATTTTCCTCCACTTAGTTGTGTATGTGGTGCTGGGGTTTGAACCTGGATTCTTGTGCACGCCAGACAAGCTCTCCAACCACTGAGCCACTTCCAGACCCTACCATTCTGTTTTATAGTCAAGTGTATTAAAAATAAATCTCCATTCTTATTGTTGCAGTTTTTGCTCACCTTTAGAGCTGACCAGAACTGCCTTTCCTGGAACTTCAAATGTGGTGATGTTTCATTTTCTACAGCACTAATTTGAAATAACAGAAAGAGAAAGGAAAAAATGCAAGTTACTCTTTCAGAACCAGAGTTTTAAAAAACAAAAATTTTTAAACCAACCACACTAATGGTTGATTTATGGAATATAAATGGAGGTGCTCTAAATGGAGGTGATCTGATATCTACCAAAAATGATGAATGCACCCACCCCTGGACCCAACAATCTCTTTTCTGAGAATGTCTCTTGTATCTAAGTTTTCACATGTACAAAACGAAATGCCTGCCAGGTTATTTGCAATATCATTGCTGGTAAGTCTGGCACTTTCATGTCTATCAGTTAGTATATCTACATGATGGTCTACTATGTGCAGCTTTAAAAAAATAAAGGAAACTTCTCATAGTAACATGAAATGATCTCAAAGATGTACTAAGTGAAATAAAGTTCAAAACTGGGTTCATAATAATATAATATGCTTTGCTGTAGAAAAACAGGAAAAGTAAGGCTATAGCATATATAAATGTTTACTTCTATGTGCATGAAGAAAATCTGGAAGGATAAACAAAAATAACTAACTTATTGCATGCATGTATGTGGACAGAGGAAGGGCAAAATCTTAGCGTAGGGAGTATACTCAGGATGGGAGTAAAACTTTTCATTTTAAGTATAAATAAGCAAATAAACTACACATACTTCTAGACCATGTGGCCATATTACTTATATAAAACTTTATAAAACAAACCTTACTAAGGCAGAATTTTTATGTGTAGACATCACTTTTTGATTCAAAATAAGTCAGATTCCTTTTCCCTTACTCCATAAAGCTCTTTCATCCTGTGACCTACTTGTTGGGTGACTGCATTTTATAAATCACTGCTATAACTGAAGCCTTTTTAGCAAATATATGGCTATGTATATAATACTACTTGTTTTGTAAAGTAAATAAAGAATTCACAGTTGCAATTTCTGGACATCCAGTGATGTTCTAGGTTTATGCTATTCTTCTTATGTACAAAGCCCCATTCTGAGTAATCTCTTTATCCTCTAATGTCCTTGGCACTAATTTTACACTCATTTTACAGATGAGCACAATGATGCACAGAAAGGCCCAAGGTCAAATATCTAGTAACGGTGGATCCAACCTCTAGGATCTGTGCTTTTTACCACTCTATGCAACCACTCATATTCCTACCATAACATTTACAAAAACAAACAGAAAGATCCAATGTCCAAAGTGCTATGCATCATACATAGCATATAACAGGTGACTGAGAAATTTTTGTTAAAATCTCAATTTGCATCTTATGTGAATGGGTGTTTTGAAAACACTATAGTTTCTTTTGCATTACATTCTTAAATCTATATTATATGATAGCTACTTCAAACAATCTAGAAATTAAAAGCTTTTACCTCTTGGGATATAGAGGAATAAAAACATCATCTTCTATTGCTTTTTTCATTCTTGAAGCAATGGATTTAAGTAAATCCTATTATTTAAAAATTGGAAAAGTATCAACAATAGTATAACTGGAAATATATTTATCAAAAACCATAATTTTAATAATGCAAATTTGTACACATTTACAGATTCAGCTGTTAAAATAATTACCTACTGGGATAGGAGACACTTATTCATCCAGGCTGTTCCCTTGGCTGTTCACTGCTGTACTGGATTTTTTTTGTGTAAATATTACTAATGGGACACTTAGATAGTTTCTAGGTTAGGATTTCTTATGAATAATGATGATATAAAAGTTCTTGCAGATGTCTTTTACTATGCATAAGCATATATTTCTAATACACATAAATATATATATAGGAATAGAGCGACTGGAACATACTTATTACCATATCCAACTTTGCACAAAATGCCAAACTGTTCCCTAAAATAGTGGTATCCCATTTATATTTCTATGAGCTGTATATAAGAAATCCTGTTTCCTTATACATCCTTATAAAACTTGCTATTTTTTAAAAAATGTTTGCAATTCTAATAAATATGTAGTCATAATCCCACTGTGCTTTAATTTTCCCTATTGGGTAATATTGGGTATCTTATATTTTTATTTGCTATTTGGAAAGCTGCTTGTCTATGTTTCTATTTTTTTTTTTAATTAGCTTCTTTTCCTTTTTGATTTATAGAAGGCTTTCATGTACTCTAGCAACAGATCCTTTGTTGGTTTGTTTATGTCCTATACACAGTAAATTCACTTTTGCAAATATATTGTTTGTATATCAAAAACTGGAAATGACCAAAATATTTAATCAGGGAATTTTAATGACATTATATATATTCACTAAGTGGAAATATTAGCTAAAGCTTTAGAAAACTGTAGTGATATACAAATATAAACAGGTAATAGCATAATGTTAAGTGGAAGAAGAATAAAACACAAATGTCCATTAGGAATAACTTTGAAAAAAAGAAGCTGGGTGAAAATATCCAACAGGAAAAGATGACAGGCATTTCAAATATCTTTTCATTTATGAGAAATATTTCTATACTGAGATATTTTATTCTTAAAGAATTCATATTTGAATGTATTTGAATAAAAATGGCACACTATGAGTTATTTTTAAGTCAATGACACTGCACTAAGCTATCACGTATCCTATACCAAAAATTGTTCATAAATGTAGAATTCAAATATAATTTTTTCTAAGAAGTACATCACACTGAAGTCTTATATCTCTCTTTAATCATCCATGTTATTTAAATGGCCATATATCAACATTTATAAAATAAACACAAAATCATTTCTTAAATATTTTCAATTCTGTTTTAAGAAAGAAATCATTTTCTAGATAATATCTTCCTAAAACAGTATCTGAACCTATATAAATTATTTATTTACTGTTTTTGGCAGTGCTACGGATTGAATTTAGGACCTTGCATGTGCCAGGTAAGAGCTCTACAGCTGGGCTGTGCCCCAGTTACAAGAAATTCTTACCTGTTGGCTTTTACTAACTTCATTTTCATAAGTGCAGTGTTCTTCAAAAATCACTCTGCAGTGCTTTATTAAACTTGTTGTCTGTGAAGTTGACAATGGATCCCAAATGAATGCTACAAAGTCTGAAACAAATATTTTAGTGGTATGCAATTTATTTACTAGATTCTTTTGCTTCTCATATATAAATAACCAGTCTTTAGGACAAACTATTTCCCTCTTTATTTAGGTTAAAATCCATGGCCAATAGTTTCCATTAAATATTTGCATAGACCCTCAATTTCCTTGTCCTCCTTGGGCTTTGTTGAATTTATCTGGTTAATCTACAACCCCACTTAAATCCACATTCAGCTAAGATGTGGCTGGGAGAAAAATCACATTAAATTGATCAACCTGAAACTCCAGTGAGCCCTTAAAGCTTGTCAGAATCATATTTTCTTTTCCTGGTTCATTCACTCTCTCTTTTTCCCCAGATGATTTCACACTCTCTCTTTCCTCCTCACTCTTATTTTCACTCTTCTGTCTCTCAGTTACTTACCTTACTTCCTGATTTTATTTAAAAACAAATAAAAACAAAACAAAACAAAAAAAGCAACCACAAGAGAAATTCCACCATCTCTTACCATGGCATGCACATATCTACCTGCTTCTCTGCCCATATGTTCTACCTTGTCTCCTATTCCTGCAAATAAAGCACTCTCACTTGCAGTTAAGGCGAAGCCTTGACCTACACATGAGATATAAACCACTTTGGTTTTCTCAAAGATCCTGTTCCTGAAATTCTGCCTGTTCACTTTGTATTGTTATCACTTCTACTAGATCTTTCTCATTAGCCTACAGGTAGTTATTTCTTTGTATTAAAAATAATACTCTTGAACTGGGCATGGTGATGCATGCCTGTAATCCCAGCAACTTGGGAAGCTGAGGCAGCAAGATCGTTAAATTTGAGGCCAGCATGGAGCAACTTAGCGAGATCCTGTCTCAAAACAAACAAACAAAAAAACCATATACATAAAAATTTACATATATATTTATATATATACTTATATATATTTATATATATGTAAATAAATATGTCTGGGAATGTGGCTCAGTGGTACAGCACCCCCTCCATCCTTTACCTTCAACAGAAAACAAAAAAAAATCCCCCTCTTAATTATATTACTATCAAAGTACTGTACCATTCCTCTCCTTCCTTTTAAAACAAAATTCCTCAAAACAATGTCTAAGCTTCCATCTCCAATTTTTCTCTTGCCATTTGTTCTTGAATTCTTTTCAATTAGGCCTTACCTCCCATCATTCTACCTAAAGTGCTTTATTCAAATCACATGGGATTTCACATAGCAAACTCTGATGGCTGATTCTAATCTTCACTTGATTTATTGTCAATAATTAAAACAACTGACCATTCTTTCTTCCTAGAAACACTTCTTTACTTGGCTTCTGGGATTCCACTTGCCATCAATAAGCAGGTAAATTCCAAATATATACCTGCTTGGACCACTCCTTTATGACTCCTACATTCAACAATCTATTTGATACTCCCATTTAGATGTCAGGCATCCCTGAGTCAACATATTTAATACACCTCCCTGCTCTAGATGTACCCTTCTTGGTTTTCTCCACTTAAGGAAATGGTAATAGTCTTCCAATAACCATGGAATCATCCTTGATTCCTATCTTTCTCTTTTGCTCCAAAATGGATTCATTAGCACATGTTGTTAGTACTATTTTTGAAATATATAAATTGTTCAACCACTACAGGAACCCAGTCAACATTCATTTCTTATACAGTTATTTGTGGAACTCTTTAATCATAAGATTTGGATTTTTCAAGGAATACTTGGATGAAAAAAATCTTCAGAAGTTTATTTAAGTTGGCTGAGAAACACTATAAAGGCAATTGCTTCAGTTTTTAAAAACAGAGTTCTGCAATCTTTGCTATCAAAATTCATTCTCTGTGACATGGTGAAACAGATCCTTGTCAAGTACATTTTTTTTTTTAAAGAGAGAGGGACAGTGAGAGAGAGAGAGAGAATCAGTTTTATTTAGTTTTTCATGTTTTCGTTGCTTGAACACTTTGTTGTAGTACGAGGTGCTGGAGTTCGAACCAGTGTCCTTGCACATGCTACGCAAGCACGGAAACTGCTGAGCCACAGCGCCAGCCTTGTCAAGTACAATTTTTTTTTTTTTTAAAAGAGAGAGTGACAGTGAGAGAGAGACAGAGAAAGGGAGAAACAACTTTATTTAGCTTTTCACATGGCCTTAGTAGCTCTAACACTTAATTGTGTACCTGGTGCTGGGGTTTGAACCTGGGTCCTCGCGCTTGCCAGACAAGCGCCAAAACCGCTAAGCCACCACTCCAGCCCGTCAAGTACAATTTTATGTAAAACAAGAGTCTTCTCTCTTTTCTATTTAGTTTTTCATGTGCCTTTTGTTGCTCTCAGACTTCATCGGGTACATGGTGCTGGGGTTCAAACTCGTGTACTAGCGCATGCCAGGCAAGCGCTGTAACTGCTGAGCCACCCCTCCAGCCCCCTCTTCTCTTGTTTTAAAGTCTGAACCACAGGCATTAATACTAAGTGCTCATAGTTGCAAGTGGCAGATGCACAGGAAATAATTTTTTTTTAATAAAAGGGAAAGGAAATATAAAAGAAGTTAAAAGAAAGGAAAAGATACATGTAGTATGGGTGAAAGTGTGCTAAGTTAGGTGTCACTAAAGCAGCAGCAATGTCACAAATGCTTAAGGATCAAAGTATTTGAAATTTGGTAGTCAATCATTTGGCCAAACTTTTTTTTAACCAGCTCAAATTTGACATCTGTTGATCTTTACTGCATATAACATTTCCTTTTGTTACAAAACTTTCTGTAAAAAATATAACTTAAGTGAATGATTTGTATACTGTCAAAGAGCAATTTAATGTTAGTGAGTTTAAAAGGGAGTACCTGTAATTTGAGGAATAACTATCTTGTTGATGACAGAAGACAAAATTTTTTGATCAGAACTATTGTCCTTCTTTGCATCTTCCACAGTGCTGTCCATGAATTCTTCTATACATGTGAACCATGGCATATGGTTTAAACCTATAGAATCCAACTTATAAATGAAATTATAAAAGTTATAAATAAATTCTTAAACAATAGTGTATTTTAAAAGAGTTGTTAACTTTTCCAGTAATCATCAAAACTTTTCTAAGGATCAAGGACAAAATGATTCCATATTTTACAATTGTGTATGCAGCATTAGACCACCAAGACTTGGCAGATTATACAACTAAGACATGGTGTCTATTCAGTGTAACAAAAAGCTGCATTTCATGCATTCATTCATACAACAAATACTCAGCAAATACCTACTGAGTGTCATATGGCAAGTAGGAGCAAAATACATATTTATGAGGCTTTTGATATAACCATGAAACTTGCTTATAAAAATTAAGCAAAACTTGCTTCTGGTTTTTTATCTCATAAGCATAAATGTGGAATTTGCATGTAGTTTTAGCTTTAGACAGTTGTTATTTGTTGAATGCTTTAATGAAATAAATGTCTGCTAGCCAAATAGTTTGGTTAAAAATTAGGTTGCTATCCAACTGACTACCTAGCACTTTCTTAGAAACAGACTTGGTTCCTGTACCATGAAGACTGTGTGGTCCTGAACCTAACCTGGAGTCCACAGGTATCATGACTAAGAAAGAGAAACAGTTATGTATGGACTTGAGTTTAGTCCCCAGCATGGTGGGGGCAGGTGGGGAGACACAGAAAGAGAAATACATGGTTCTATCATTTACTTTCTTAAATCATTATCCTCAGCTCTCTTCCCTCTTAGAACTTCATTTTCTCATTTGTTTGCTCAGTAGGCATATCCCCAAAGACATCCCCTATTGTTATATATGAAGGAAAACTTCCTTTAAAATCCTCTTCTTTCTTTCTGAGAACTCCCCACTGCTATGTATGAGGAAAAAAAAGAACATAGCTTAAAGTACATATTTGCAGACTATTGTTCCAAAGCTCTAAATTTCAGCTCCAACTCTTAGGGTAAGGTGTTTTATAACTAACCTGATAGCAACAGAATCTAAGTAACTAATATAACCAGAATAATCATATATTAAGTATAAATACCTTCAGAGGATTCCAATCAAGCAGCTGGACTCTTATTATGGGATTTAAAAGTTTTGGTAGACATAAACCAATGAAAGCATCATAATAGGAATCAGGAAACTTTTCTCGCCATTGCTGAAATTTTAATAAAATATTCTGGATGTTACAAAAATCATCATGTACATCATCAAAAATTTTCTTATGATCCTGTAAAATGTCACCTGTAAAAAAAAATCTTTAAGTTACACATTTTAAGTGTAACTTACACATTCACTTGTCTATAAACATAGTCAGTATGACTATGTATCAATGGAGCTAAAAACTTTCCTTTGATATTAACATATAATTTTTATTAAAAAATGTTAGTAACAAAAGTGATAATATCAAAACTAATAGCAGTTACCATTTATTAAGCTCCTACTATATGCTAAGATATTATGAACATATTACCTCATCCCCAACAAGATGAATATAATCTACTTATTTATAGATAACAAACAATATCCTATTTAGGAAGTCAAGGAATTTGCCTATGGTCACACAGAATAAAGCCTCTCTTCAAGCTCAAGCATACTCTCCTAAAGCCCAGAATCTTTCAACCATACATACTGAACTTTCTTCTCACGATGTCTATAATAGCATAAATTCAATTGTTTAAAGTAAAAACGATAACACTGGAAGTAGGCAGTAAGGGAATGAAAATAAAATGTTCATTTGTAACAGAAGAAAGAGAAAAAACTATATTAATGCAAGAATATTTAATGTTCCTTCTCCATTATATTCTATTTTTCCAGAGGCTAGAAAAGTCTTAACGGAGAAAAATCGTTTTCCGTTTTTCCTGAATTTTCCCAAAATGTTTTATATACCTTATATATTTAAAGGCAATCATAGCAAAGCATTTCCCACCATTTCAACATCTCAAAAAAAAAAAAAAAAGCTATATTAGAAACCTTGGCTTTTTTGGAAGTCAGTCATCTCTGCAGAAGACAGTTCATCATCACTAGATGTCCCTTCCTGATGGTCACAATTCCCAGAAAGTGCTCTTGCTTGTCTTCTCTGTGTCCTAATGATTTTGTGATTGCAATAAATTACAAATAAACGAAAAGCAAATAGTTCTTGCCGAAAATAAATGCTTTAAAACAAAAGTAAAAGTAATTTATAATGTATATATAATGGCCAGAAACACACCATCATATTAAGACACAATTTTATGCTACTACTTTTGATACTTTTAGCTTCATTATTTGAGATGGTGGCTCTTCCTCCTTTTTCCTTATAAGACATTCCTGGTGAGAAGATCCCCAAGGGCTAACCAATTTCTGGAGAAGGGGTAATATAATTAGGACCATTGCTAGTTAAGAACAATTCCCAGCGTGATATATGTTATTTTTTTTACCCCTGCTTTTCAATGGATCCAAATACAAGTATGCCTTTAAAGTGGCTGAGAACTGCTTAACTAAATTTTAGTCTTATATTACTTTCAACATGTGAGGTTAGGATTAATTATATCACATTCTTAATTCTATTTAAATAGGAAAAGTACTTGCTCAATGATGCTTTAAGTCTTCACTTTCTATAGGTACCTTCGAGATTCAATTTCTTCTAAAATGCACTGAGTTTTTTCATCTACAGCCACACTTCCGTTTGTTGATGTCTCAGCTTTGCCTGTTAATGAATAAAATTCATTTTGTATGGCAAATTCTCAAAAGAAATAAAACCTTGAAAAATAAAGGTAATATCATAATGTATGTACATATGTGTATATATAAACACATAATATGCTTAAATTGCATATTTCATTGTGCAGTGATATTTCCACGTTAACTCCCGATCACAATACTAACAGGCAACAAGTTTGATAGCCTAAAAAAGGTACCTTGGTTGGTAGTTTAGCACTTAAGAATAGCAAGAAGATTCTATTGCCACATTTCTTTCTCTCATATTCATTTTCAGTAATTTTCACTAATTTTCTCTATAGTCAAATACTAGCAATATTTGCATTACAATATCTTACTTATATTGCCAATTTTAGTATAAACCTTTATTTATAACTGAGAAAATATGGTCTAATCCATTTCACTATCCCCTGACAGCACTTTAATCAGAGGAAGACATTTCTGAAAATATAAAACCAGTCTGAGAACTTAAAAGGAAGTATCCAAATTTTATGCAGTAAAATCTTACAAATGAATCTATACTGAAATTCACCAGTCTGTTGAAGGGTTCTGAAAACAACAAAGTTAGATCATTGACAGTCTGCAGATTTATGTGAATTCATCTTAAAACATTTATTAGACCCAGCAAAGTCATAGGAACACATAATCTAGAGGAACCACAGATATGGGGGGAGGGAGGTTGGGGGAGGGGAGAGGGAGGGAGGACCAAGAAGGATCTAGGGAGACAGTCAACAATGTCGAATACTCTTTAACCCCCTGAGAATACAAATAATACTTATGGGATAATTTAATTCTAGAAAATTCACAATCTATAATCATTTATATCGCTTGTAGGGTCAAAATATAGAAAAATCAAGAGACTGGGGTGTAGATGATGTAGGAGTATGTGGTTTAAGAACAAATGCATATCATATAGCTACTTTGTATGCATTTATGATTGTACAATAACTCAATTAATAAAAAAATTTTAAAAAGAGTAAAAAAAGTAATGTGGACATTTCAGATGTTGTATACTGAGTACTTCTACTAATCTAGTTCCAAAACAACTTTCATATCTCAATAAAGCCCTGCACCCATTAAGCAGTCACTTTGCATTTCCCCCTTTCCTGAGCCCCTGGCAACCACCAAACTGCTTTCTATCTATGGATTTCCAGTTCAGGCTATTTCACAAAAATAGAATCCTATGATGATTTTAAAAAATCATTAAAAGCCCATATAAATATTTTAAAACATTAAGTGATCAAAAATTATATTTGTTTTTTAATTTTAGATTTAATTTAAGATATTTTGAAACTCTGCCTCCAAATGCTGATAGCAAAGATTAGTGGGAAAATACACAAAAAGCATTGTTAATGAAAAAATAAAACTCTTTTTATTCTTCAAATAATGCAGCTTCATGAACAATAAACCATTTTAAACATAAAAAACACTAACGTGGTAACTGTTGTAAGTACGCTGATTCATGTTTTAATTCATCTTGCCTGCGTTTCGTTAAGCTCATTGCTTTTTTAGAAAGAAGTGCATGCATGGATGATTCCATTTCTTGGATGTTGATGATCTGAAATACATATACAAGGAACATTTGCAGGTCACTGATAATATGTTTATAAGTAAAAAAAAGTTATACTTAGAATATGTATTTATATAAACATATGTATATGCTCACTTTTCACATGAAGAGACATTTCCAATACTATTCCATCTCAATTATAAAACACTGTGGGCAAAAAACTTTGCTGCAAATACTTTTCATATTAAAAACAGAAAATCATCTTTTTCTACTGGAATACCTATAAATATAATGAAGCCAAATGAGATGCAGTGGGGAACATGGATATATGTGAGAGGTAGAGCAAAGAGTTTTCTTTGAGATAGGAGAGTGGGAGGAAATGAGTTGTTTTCCATAGGCTTGAGGGGAAAACAGGAGGGAGGGATAACTTGAAGAAGCTGGTGAAATCTGAAAATTGGAGAATAAGAAGAGAACTAACCAAGGACAGGTATGAAAATTGTGATGCAGAAACATAAGGAATTCTTATTTCTTAGGCAATAGTTGTTCCCATTCCAGTGATGTTCCATAGCTGCTGTGATGGATACATCAATGGATGAACTGATAAGATTTTAAAAGTATAATTCTCCAAGGATGAATAAAGAAATAAATTACATTTTAATAAATACCTTTGAAAGTAACTACCAAGTGGTATTAGAAGGCAGTCAACTTAAAACAATAGAGGAAAAAATATCCAAATGTTTGACAACATTTTAATGATTTAAGCAGTATGGAAAGTAGAGCATAATTTATTTTTAAATAATCTACCTTTTTACAAAGATAACTGAAGATCCCAAAGGACTTAATGAGCATAAAACAAAAATAGAAAGTATAAAGTGAAAGATTCATAAATCTAATAATACAAAAATTTCAAAATTTGCAATTATCAAACAACCATTACAAAATTAAAAGGCAAACCTAATGGAAAATTTATATTAAATAGGATAAAGAATTAAAATTTTTAATCTACAAAGTGTTGTTCATCAGAGCCAGGCATGGTGGAGTATACCTACAATTGTAGCAGTTTGGGAGGCTGAGGCTAGAGGATAGCAAGTTTGAGACTAGCTTCAGTGACTTAACGAGAGACACTGTCTCACGATAAAAACTAAGAAAAGGGGTAAGGATATAACTCAGTAAAGGACTCCTGACTATAATCCCAGGTTACCTCCCTGCCGCCTCTTTCCTCACTCACAAAAGAATTGTTCAACCTCACTAAGAAAACTTAAAAAAAGAGAGAGAGAGAGAAAACTCTCCACTAAGAACCAAAATAAAAATGAGACAATTCATAAGACAAACTACACATAGTTAAAAGAGGGTTTGAGTTTAGAACATAATATAGAAAAGCAAAATTATTTTTTCTAAACTAGTAAGCTAATAAAACTGGCACGATTCTATAGGACAATTTGGCAATATGTTCCATAAGCCTTAAAAAATGGTTGTATGTAATAATTCATTTTCTTTGACTTGTTTCATTTTCTAGCAATTATTGAACACATGAAATTTTAACATAAAAAATTACAAAATTTTATAGTATTACTTCTAACAGCAAAATAAGTGCAAAACCCCTCAATGTTCAATATTAAGGGAATGCTTAATATGTTAAAAACCTGTAGGATGAATGGACGGATAAATAAAATGTGGTATATATATATGTGTGTGTGTGTGTGTGTGTGTGTGTGTATACACACACACACACACACACACACACACACAATGAAGTTTTATTCAGCAGTGAAGAATGAAATGTGTCATTTGCAGGAAAATGATGGAACTTGAAAGCACTGCTAGGCAAAACAAGCCAAACTCACAAAATCAAGGGTCATATGTTTTCTTTCACATGTGAAAGCCAGAGAGGAAAACAGGGGTGGGGGTAGGGAAGGTAGGGGATCTCATGAAAATAGAAGGGAGACCAGTAGAATAAAAGAAGGGGACCTGTGAAGAGGGGGAAAGGGGAGATACTAGGGAACTGAACTTACCAAATTATATTGTTGTACTATGTACACATATAGATTTGTAACAAGGAATTCTACTATTGTGTATAATTATAATACCCCCCCAAAAAAATGTGAGGAAAAATACTATAGAAAATTAAAAGTACTTCATAGTGAGACTAAGGGTATTTTTTTAATTGTATGGTAAAGACACTTTTCCCAGAAAAGAAAATGACATATATATGTACCTTTTCATTAAGACAGTCAATTACATTTTCCACATAGATTTTCATGCTTTTATAGAATTTATAATTTACAGCTTGACCTGATGAACTCTCTAGGTTCTCGATTGTACTCTTTGAGCTCTTGACATCTTGCATATATTTTTCATATTCTCTCTGGTGTGAGCGATGAGTATCCTTTAGTAATGTTAATCTAAATAAATAAAATAAAAATGCTTTATTTTTCAAACTAGCTTTTAAAGAGTACCAGTGGTACTGCAAGCATTTTCAAAGAAAATCAATAATCATATAAACCTGGCTTTATTAGATTAGCTAAGTAAAGGAGATCATCACAATTACAGAATTCTCAAAGCAGAAGGGGAAAGAGGACACCGATAGGCTTTTTTTTAATTTTCATTTTTATTTCTTATTTTTTAATTTTTACATATATGTTCTCTGGTAATCATTTCCCCTCTATTTTTTACTGGTGTATTATTTTATACAAATAACTGATAGGTTTTCTGTTTTTTGGTTTTTTTAAAGACAGAGGGATAGTGAGTAAGAGAAAGAGAAAGGCAGAATCAATTTTATTTAGTTTTTCACATGGCTTTCGTTGCTCAGACACTTCACTGTGTCCCTGGTTCTGGGGTCTGAACCTGGGTACTTGCGCATGCTATGCAAGCGCCATAACCACCAGGCTACCGCTCCAGCCCCAACTGATAGGTTTTTAAAGGTGAAAGGTAATCATAGGCTGGTTTTAGATTAGAAGTTAATAAGTGTAGTTTTATGATGGGGTTAATAAGAATTTATAAATTAAATGAGTTTCAAGAACAATGAATTATTTTAGATTCAAAACCCAGGAGTTCATGTGGAGTTACTGTTAGACAAATCTGTTATCTTTCTAGGAATGTAGGTATCTGAGTGAGCTGGCTTTAATGCCATTTAAGGACATTATGGTTGGATACAATTTCTGTTTTGCCTAGTTGTGTCATTAGACCTTGCTGTTCCTTGAAGCATATTCATCTCCTTGGTCCCATTATTCTATGTGCTGCTCTATTAAAGTCAAGACAGACCATGTTCCTTCAGCCCTTGTGAATATCACACATACCAACTGATGTTACGTGAAAAATGGTTAAATACAACTGGATGACTGTTATCTTTTAGTTGTTCAATTACCTTTCATAAATAAATGCCAACAGAGGAATAAGAAACAAATTTGTTTAAAAACATCTGGAATGTGTTTTCCACTAATTTTATGTTTTGGTACCAGGGATTAACTCAGGGGTGCTTAACCACAGAGCCACATCCCTGGCCCTTTTTATTTTGAGGCAAGGTCTTGCTACCTTGCTTTTGGGCCTTGCTAAATTGCTGAGGCTGGCTTTGAACCTGAGATCCTCCTGCCTCAGGCTCCTAAGTCACTGGTGTGCGCCACCGCTCCTGGCTGTTTACCATTAATCTTTGATTCTCCGAATTCTTTAAAATTAGAGAATTAACTAAGAATGAAGTAACAATTTTGTAGTATGTTGACTTGAACCAGATTAAAATTTTGATTCTACTCCTGCTAACCTTGTTCATAAAAGAAACTTTAGTACTTTCTTAAGCCAAATGTCCTCTCTCCAGGTTTTCTTGTGCTTTTCTTTCAGTCTTTCTTTATGTAAAGAACAGTGAGAATTAAGATATAAATCAAAATAATAATGTACAGCAGGCATCATTAATAAAATATTTTATTTTTAATTAGGTAGAATATTATAAGCTATAGCAGTATATACAACATGAAAAATGCTGGGTATACCAAATAGCATAGTGTGGTTTCTTTTTTGTATAAAAAGATGGAGCAATATATAAATATATATGTGCACAAATGAAACAACTAGCAATGTGAAGAAAGAATCTACAGAATGGGAGAAAATATTTGCTAGTTACTCTTCTGACAGAGGATTAATATACAGAATATATAAAGAACTCAAAATACTTAATAACAAAAAACCAAATAACCCAATTAATAAATGGGCAAATGAACTAAGCAGACACTTCTCAAAAGAAGAAACAGAGGGGCTGGAGTGGTGGCTCAGTGGTTGCAGCGATTGCCCAGCATGCACAAGTACATGGGTTCAAACCCCAGCACCCACGTATACAACTAAGTGTCAGAGCAACGGAAGCCATGTGAAAAACTCAATAAAAATTGATTCTCTGTCTCACTGTCCTTCTCTCTTAAAAAAAAAGAAGAAGAAGAAGAAGAAATAGAATTTGCCAACAAACATATGAAAAAATGTTTAACATCATTAGCAAACAGGGAAGTGCAAATGAAAAGTACACTGAGATTTCATTTCACTCCAGTTAGGAATATTTTGATACTGCTGGTGGGATTGTAAATTAGTACAACTAATATGGAAATCAGTATGGATGTTCTTCAAAACACTAGAAATGGAACCACCATATGACCCTGATATCTTACCCCTTGGTATTTATCTTAAAGAATTAAAATTGTCATATTATAGAGATACATTCATACCCATGTTTATAGCACCACAATTCGCAATAGTTAAACTATGGAACCAGACAAGGTATCCATCAACAGATGAAGGGATAAAGAAAATGAGGTATATATACACAGTGGAGTTTTATTTAGCCACAAAGAAGAATGAAATTATGTCATTTGCAGGAAAATGGATGGAGCTTGAGAACAATATACGGAAATAAGTCAGAAATAACTCAGGAGGACAAGGGTCGTATATTTTTCTCTCATATGTGGAAGCTAGAGAGGAAAAAGGAAAAGGTGATTTGGAGGAATCTCATGAAACCTGAAGGGAGATCCGTAGAATAGAGGAAAGGGAGAAGGGGAAGGAAAGGAGAAATACAAAGGAATGATACTGGCCAAATTATATTATTATATTGTGTGCTTGTACAAATACATAATAATGAATCCTTCATTATGTACAAGTAAATGCACCAATAAAAATGGGAGAAAATATATGTGTGTTTGTATAGATTCACACCACTTCTAGAAGGAAACATGGGAAACTGGTAGCAATAGTTTTCTCCAAGGAAGCTACTTTCTTTTCTTTGTATATTCTTTTGTACTGGTTGATTTTTATTTTTTTTAAATCATGAAAGTGAATTTTATTTTTAAAATATAGAACCTAGTGAATTGTTGTTGAATACAACAATGAACTTAAAGTAACATTTATCCAGATTAAATAAAATGCTAATGTAAACCAGCAAGTCACTGTCTTCTTTCTTTGCTATCGCTCTTGAAAGACAATTCTCTCAATCTTAATGAGAACAACCATTTAGGTTCTGGCTTACATGCAATTCTAAAAGCAACAGCCGTTTTACTTGTTTCTTCTAACTAAGGAAATCATAAAAATGCCAGTAAATAATAAAAAAGCTATTTCAAAAATAATCTTGATCACATCACAGTTATCTCATTTAACTTCAACAACTAAAGACAAAAACACTGATTTAGAATAGGAATTGGAAAACTTTTTCTGTAAAAGGCCATAGAGTAAATATTTTAGCCTTTAAAGGCAAGATGGTTGCTGCTGCAACTATTCAAACTGTTACAGATAAAAGTAGTCAAAGACAATATGTTAATATATAAACATTCTGTGTTCCAATAAAAGCTTATTTACAAAAATAGGGGGAACTGGTAGTTTGCCAACTCTCTAGAAAACAGAGATAATATCTAAAACCTTGTACATGTAAAGATCCTCAAATATTTACTTCCCTGTAAAATGCTATTAAATAGCTTTTCTATATCAATCTTCATTTAAATGAACAACCATGACCAATGTTGTTGTAATGTAATTAAAGAATGAAACTACTTAAAGCTGATTTATAGAAAAGAAACTGGGAAGGATATCTGAACCAATTCTTAGGTATAGAAAAAAATACATCTTGAAAAGCACTCAAAATGTTCTCTCAGGGGCAAGAAAACCAAACCTCCTCCTTGTATCAAATGGTTACAAAGATTAAACTTTTATCACCATATTTCTCTCATATACCTACTAATATGCACCATTAGATTGAGCAGTACAATTTAAAATACCTATATTTACAATACAACATACGATGGGGTCTGCCTGAGTTTTAGCAAAAATAATACCTTAAGTTTAGTATTCTCTATTGAGGAGATAAATTTACTCCTGTTAGAATAAAAGCTGTGCTTTAGAAAGACAATCTCTATCTACCAAAAGCCATAAAAACATGAGCTCTGTCATGCCAACTTTCTCTGAAAATTTATTTTAGGGGGAAAAAAAGCTAGAAGATTAAAAGACCTATGAGAACACAATATTCATTATTTGTTCTATTATATATTTATATATATGTAATAAAGAAAATTCATAAGTTAAAATGTCCAGCAGAAATACATAAATAATGATATGTTAACTATATGGACAAGTATATCATTTTATAAATTAAAGATCATTTAACAATATAGAATAACAATGAAGAATAATGCTAAAATCATTATAAAAACAGAATTTATAAGATTACTGATTTTAACCACATAACACGTATCTATCAGAAAGACTGAGAATACAAACAGAAACGAAATCAGGTGTACCAGTGCAATAACAGAAATGGTATTTTTGTCCTATAAATCTACTTAGTAATAATATTTGATAATTAAAAAGAATGTAGTGCTTTTTCATTAAATATCTAGGAAAAATGTAAATTTCAAAATAAGTATTACTCACCTGGTATTTAGTTGTTTCTTTATAACTTCTAAATTCACTGGTGGAAATGAACTGGAAGTATCAAAATTCTTCACTATTCGAGACTGACTACTGAGGGAAAGGTCTATGTCTCTTCCCTAGAAATAATATAAAATTTAATTTTAAAAAACATTTCATTTACTTTATAAATGCTAGTAGCATGAAAAGAAACTAGATGCATCAAGGTCCCTCCATCTCAAAAATTCCCTTTGTCACCTTTCATTTTCACAACAAAATGTTTTTTAAATCATCAGTTTTAAATTTTAGAAGTTCACAAAAGATAAATTCCAAAAAAATCGTATTTTTCCCAGAAGTATACCACTCAAAGCTTTGAAAGTTTTAATTTTGTTTAAGTCTACTGTACTCTGAGCAACTAATAAAATTTTTGAAGAAGCAACAGTCCTTGGTGAATGTTATTGGCATGGTAGGCCAGAGTGGCATGATGGAAGCAGCCGCGTAAGTAGAAGTCTGGTGGAAGGTTTCTAGGAAAACTTTTATTTAAGGCACTATTATTTGGGTTTTCTGATATTTCCAGAGGAATGCTGCTATGGTCTGGGGACATGCCCCCAAAAGGCCCTGTTAAAGGCTTAGCCTACTGGGAGATGGAGAAGTCTTGAAGAGATGGGACCTAGTGAAAGGAAGACAGGTCACTGGAGGTATGCCTTTGAAAGGAATATTAGGACCCAGTCCTTCCTCTTCCTCTCTTTTTCACTTTCTGAACACCCTCAACTGAAGGGGCTACCTCTGTCAGCAAGTGCTCCCACCACAATGCACTGTCTCCCTATTAGCCCAAAACAACAGCCCCTTTGTCATGGACAGAAACCTTCAAATCTGTGAGCCAAAATAACCTTTCCTCTTTATAAGGTTACCTGATCAGCTCAGGTATTTTTATAGTAACAGGAGGCTCACATTAACTAATATACCTTGTAATATATCTGGCTGTATATATATTAGTATTCATTATCACAGCTCCTGCTTGAGATGTTCAAAGGTTTCTGAAGAACCTCTACTTCAGACTAGGAGTAGACCAGATACTTAGCCAACTCATTGGCTTAACAGTTTTTTGTACTTTTCATAAAGCATTATCATTTCTCTGTTGCTACCCATGCGTCCTGGGCAGCTAACGGGGCGGCTGAAACCAGCTGGATCGTTCCGCCAGCTGAATCAGGACCAATTGGGGGGGGGGGGCGAGGCGTGGGGGTGAGTACCAGCGGCAGGAATAGTGGACCTCCCCTCCCTTTCCCTGGAGAAGTCCCTTCCCTCCCCAGCCCGGGGAAAATAAAATCAGCCACAGGAGCGCCAGGCAGCTTGGAACTTCCCGTTTATTTCCCAGGCACATGGATTGTTAAAGGGAGGACAGACAGCTAAGGAACCAATGGTGACGCAGCAGACTGGCTTATCCCAGCCAACGAGGGACTGCTATGCTGGTGCTGTCATCTATCACCAATCGGAAAGTGCAAAGAAAGAGAGGAAGTAGCTCTCAGGCGCAGGCGGGCAGCTCAGAGCTCGAAACATGAAAGAGGAGGAGAGGAGAAGTGTCATGGCGTCCGGCGCAGCGTTTTTCTTTTGTATAGTGCCCAACATTTCTCATCTCAGTTTTTACCATGTCTCCATTCACCTCCAACTCACCTGCAAATCTCCAAACACTTTGGCACTCTGGATACTTCAGTTTCAAATCCCTTACATAACAAATATCTTTCAATGACCCATTTAAACATCACCACTACTGGGAAGACATTTCCAAACCTACCCATTTACCCACCATCCTATAAATCCATCCACCCCCTTTGTTCTTTGTGCTACTCTCTGCACTGAGTTCTGGCAAAGAACCTGTAAGAATTCACTGTAATTATTTTGTTTAGCTCTTCTCTGCAAAGGTTGTATATCATTCTAAGTGGTAGCAGTAAGCTAATGGAGACCCTACAAAAGATAGGTTCATATTCATGAGAACAACATGACAAAAGATATAAATGATTTTCAGAGCAGAAGCTTATCCTGGATTACCTAGAGGGCAGCTCCTTGTATCTTTATAAAAAAGAGGGAGAAGGAATTTTGGGGCCTAAGAGGAGAAAATGTAAAGATGGCCAAGAGAAAGATATGGCTATGAGCCAAAGAATACTTAGAAGAATCAAGGAGCAGATTCTCTTCTAGAGAGCCTCTGGAAGAAATACAGACCTAATAACACCTTGATTTTGGTGTAGTGTAGTGGGTGAACAACTTTCTGTTATTGTAAACCACCAACTTTGTGGGAATTTGTTTTAACTATCACAGGAAACTAACACTGGCATGTGGTAGATCTTCAATAAAGAAATCAATAAATGTACTTGTGCTAGTAATAAAAAATGCAAAACTCATAAGAAATTCCATTTTTGCCAACTACACTTGCATCTAAAGTTGATAAACCTAGTAAACAATCCCATATCAGTGGCATTATAAATTGAGCTAAATTTTCTTTAGAAAGTATATATAAAAATGTTCATCTCTTCTGATTAGCAGTAACACTCTTGGCAATTATCCCAACGGAATAGTTCAAAACTACACATCTGAACACAGGATGGGAGGGGGAAAAATAATCAAATATTCACTAATTCTTAAATAACAGGATATTGGAAATAACCTAAAATGTTCACCAAAAGAATGATTATAAAAATTATCCACTGATTCCACTGAATACTATACAGCTGTTAAAATTAATTATTATTATTATAATACATTGATACAGAGGACCATATTTATATGTCAAAGAAATGAGAATTCAGCTGCTTGTAGTGGTCCACACCTATAATGCCAGTGATTCGGGAGGCTAAGACAGGAGGACCCCAAATTCAAGGTCAGTCTTAACAACTTACAGAGATCTTCAGCAACTTAACAAGATACTGTCTCAAATTAAAAAATAAAAAGGAACAGGAATACAGTCAGTTATAAAGTGTCCCTGGGTTCAATCACCAATACCCAAAACAAAACAAAACAAAAACCTCCCAAAATCAAATAAATCAGAAATCACAATTATAGGAATATTGCAGTTTTCAAAGTATGTAAAGGTATCCCAGAGGGTTAAGGTGAGATATTTTAAAGTTTCTAGGAAAACACAACAATACTCAACATGTGTTGAACCACTAGCTCTCATTGGTTCACAGCTACAATATCAGACTGTATTACATTCGTTTTGATAAAGTTATAATTGTAGAGCTAGGTTTTGGGAGGATGCTATGGTAAAAAGCAAGCACTGAAGATCAACATGGAAATGAGAGAGGTGGTGTCCAATGTGATTCCACGGTTTGAGAAGTCATGCAGTGCCAAACAGATACACACATTCTATTAGCAAGTAACTGTAATTATTTTAAATTGAAATAAAAAGATTTTTCTTCAATTTAACTGTATTATTTTTCTCAAATGGCTGTTTTGTTAGTACATTAAATCTTATTAAATTCTTTGGACTTAAATATTTAATAAGTGGAATTGTTTAGTATTTCTTTTGATTTAGGATCACCATCATAAAATTACTAAGATATTCCATGAATGTGAAGGTTTTGGCACTTCTGATACACACTGTTAGCAATCAGTCTGGGGAAAGAAAAAAGCACATCAAATAGAAGGGAATTATGCAAACTTGAGTAGGTGGAATAAGGACTGGGACATGTTTCTTCTGGAAACATTTTTTTTGAATGCTACTATTAATATTGATTTTTACCAAAAAAGTGATGAAAAACATCTAAGTAAGTTATAATTATAGAAACAGTCTGCTAAATCATTTCTCTCATCAGAAATTCCAAAACCACAATCACAAGTTAGGCTTGTTTAGTGTTTTAGTTTTAATAACATAGAGAGATCTTATATACTTTCTTATTTAAAGAAACAAAAAGCAGTTTCTCAAAACATCCTATCAAAAAAGGACTAAAATATAAAATCTTGTATGTTGTTATAATATTTATTTATTTATTTACTTTTGGTACCAACTGAGCCATGACCCCAGTCCTCTGACTTCAACACTATAATTTTAAGCTTTACAGTCACCTATTCAGGTATTTAGTTCTTATTCCCATTATTTCTGATGAAAAATCTGAGGCACATATGAATCAAATGACTGGCTCAGAGTTCTACATATTTACTGAGCCCCCACATTATGTATTATTAGATACAACCCTGAAAAAAACAATTACGATCCTTGACTTCACAGAGATTACAGCAGGCCCAGAACACAAATTCAGGACTTTTGACCCCAAGGGCATTTTGTATTGTTTTGGTGCTGAGGATTGAACTCAGGCCTTGTGCATACAAGGCAAGAACTCTCCCACAGAGCTAAACCCCCAGTCCTTTTTACGTTTTTCTTTTGCTTTTAAACCTCACTATCTATTAAACTTAACTTTTTTAAAAATTATTATTATTTTTTGGTATCAGGGATTGACTCAGAGGAGCTTAACCACTGAGCCACATCCCCAGGACTTTTCTTTTTTATTTTGAGACAAGGGTTCACTAAATTGCTTAGGGCCTGCAATCCTCCTGCCTCAGCCTCCCAAGCTGCTGGGATTACTGGCATGTGCCACCATGTCCAGCTGAATTTACCTTTTAAACAACTGTTCCATGTAATACAGACTGTTATTAGAAAATTAAGAATTAAAAAAATATGATCCCCTCAAGTGGAAGGCATTCATAACAGAGTAGAAAAAGGACATAATACATAGGGTGTAGTGCACTGAATGAAAACTTCCCAAAAGATATACCCACATCTTAACCCTGGAATGTGTGAATGTAACACTATTTGGAAATAGGGTCTTCGTGGTCCTAAGTGAAAAATCTTGAGATGAGATCATCCTGGATCATTGGGTGAGCCCTAAACGAAGAGAAGTGTTCTCACAGGAAACACAGAGCAGACACGTTGAGACGCATGTGACGGCAGAGGCAGGGAAAGAGCATGCAGTCACACACAACTAACACCTTGATTTCAGATTTCTGGCTTCCATAATGTGGGAAAATAAACTCTCTATTGTTTTCAGTCACCATGTTTACGGTAATTTGTTATAGGAGCCACAAGAAAGTCATAATGTATGGTATAAAAATTACTACCTCTGTGATTTTAACTGCTTTTCTCATTTGTTGCTGTTCCCAAATATCTTGATTTTCATCTTCTTGACTCTCTTCACTTGTTTCTTCATTTCTGCTCACTGCAAAATAAAAATAAATAAAGTTCACACATAAACATAGTATTTTTCCATTCTGGTTGCAGCAGCCAATATTTTGGGAATCTATTATAAGCAGACTTAGCACTTTAAGTGTTATTTATTCTTCACAGTATTCTGGGAAGAAGGCACCATTATTGCCCTCATTTTTCAAATGAGGAGACTTCTATAGTGAGAGGGAGGGTGTCAAATAACTTGTTTGAGGACCACAATGAAGCTTAACTCCAACAAGCTGACTGCAGAACCTGCGCTCTAGTCACCCAATTGTCCCACTCAAAACACTTCAGTTCCACATTTGGAAAAAACTGAGAAAGAATGAAATGCTTGTTTTCCTTATCAAAAATCTCTGTTAATAACCTACTCAAAAACCAAACATTTAAACATAATTTGTAGGTTATTAGGAATCAATGTCTCATTCCGGAAAAAAATATTATTTGAAGTAACAAAAACCTTGATAAGACATATATGTTAAAATAAGAAATGTGACAATAGTTATTTGAGATTTAAGTATCACTGGCAGAGGAAATTTTGTATTAAAATAGGGAAGATTTTAGTAGGGCACTGTGGTGCACACTTGTAAACCCAGCAGCTTGGGAGGCTGAGGCAGGAGGATTGCAAGTTCAAAGCCAGCCTCAGCAACTTAGCAAGGCTTCAAGCAACTTAGTGAGACTCTACCTCAAAAATAAAAAAAATAAAAAAGGCTGGGGATGTGGCTCAATGGTTAAATGCATCTGGGTTCAACCCTAGTACAAAAAATTAATTAAAAATTTTAATATATGACATCTAAAATTTCTACAGAATCTTCTGTTTGAAAAAAAACTTTATAAATGTAACAACGATAGCTTGCAATGTTTCAAAATTAAGACGCACAATTTTTTCAACTTGCCAAAAAGTAATGTTGTATGCCACATACCAAACTGATAATAAATAAAAACTAACATTAACACTCTTTACAATATGAAATAAAACATTACATTTCAATGGAAATTTTATCATAAAATACTACAATGAAAAACGCCTTAAATTCATAGTATGGTAAATAAATTAAATATATACTTGTTTCTTCAGTCATTCTTTGTCTAAGTGTTTGCGGCCTTGGGGTAAACGGTATTCTCTTCTCATGGTCATCAGGCTCACTCTCAGGATCCTCATCACTGTTCCTCTTCGTATCAGGAGTGGTGGAGTTATGTTTTACATCCAGGGAAATATAGTCATCTTGGGCCCTGGCCAATTCACGTTTTCTGCGGGCTGCCTGAATAAAAGCTGCATCAGGGATCTTAACTGAAAGAAACAAAGACAAGGACAATGAAAACCAAAAGCCAATAGAAATACATACTCTCTACATTTAAACAAAGAAAAAAGGCTCCATATTCCTAAATTTTTCACTATTTTGATACATGCATGTGATTTTAATAAATGGCTCAAAATCTACACCAATAAAGGAAGAAAATTAATTTAATAGAGAGAAAATGCAATTTAGAGAAATGAATCCAATCTAGAAATATCAGGAAACATACCCAAACCATTTTATCATTTAATTCCCTTATCATTAGTTATTACAGATTTTTTTTTGATGAGGGCTAGGTATTTCTTACTTCCGGAAACTAAGAATGTCAGGGTAGGAATGTGGAGAAGGCTGAGCATGGAGTTTCTGTCAGTGAAAATTGCAGAAGTTAGAAAGATGGATGACAGGCCAGCCTTACTAAAGGAATAGAACACCCTCCTCTAGTACAAATCAAACCAAACTGTAGAGTAGGGGTAAATATCACCTGAATAAACATAAGAGGCTAAAAAGTACAAAGGAAATGTTTTTTTAACTTTGATTAAATAATAACTTTTAATAGAGGCTCATTTTATATCTTTATTTACACAGAACCAACTACATTAATATGAACTCTTCCAATTCAAAATAAGCTTCTTCATGCATGGTGATTTAAATTGACAATTATATTTATGCTATAGAAAAGCTGGTTTCTTAAGATACTATAAGCTAGGTGTGGTGGCTCAAGCCAGCAATCCCAGTGACTTGGGAGGCTAAGGCAGAAAGGATCTTGGAGTTCAAAGCAAGTCTCAGCAACTTAGTGAGACCCTATCTTAAAATAAAATATAAAAAGCATAAAAAGGGCTGGAGATGTGGCTCAGTGGATAAATGCCCCTGGGTTTGATCTCTGGTACAAACATCAACAACGAAAATACTATAGTAAATAAAATGGCAAGAGAAATTCTTCCCATTCCAAGCACTTGAAAATACTAAAGAGATGATAAGCCACTTAGGCTAAAGTAAAATTTCTAACATTTCCCAAAAATTGATTCAAATTCTTTGAGAAAGAAATAGAAAACATGCCACTGGCTTTGAGATGTACAAATGCTCTGATGTTTGAAATAACAACAAAAAAGAGACAGATTTCAGAAATTACAAATCAGTGTGTAATTTCAGACAAGGCTGACTAACATTAGTCCTAGAGAAAATAAAGAGTGCTTGAGTCAATCATTAAATAATACAGGGTTATTACTAGAAATCTAAATATTCACTGAGAACAAGCAATATAAAAATCAAGTTTTATTTTTTAACAGATTAGTATTTAGAGACCACTATTGGAATGGTAAAGGTCAGGTGTCTCTGTATCTTCCCAAACGATTTAATAGTGGGATTCTTTCTTTGTGGATAATGTTAAAATATATGCGGGTAAACCACACAGTTCACTGAATTTTTAAACAGATGAATAATTCCTGAGCAAAAAAAAAAAAAAATGCTGATTACAAAGCCAAGTAGAGACCTGATACACCACTAACTCTGCACTCTACCTTGTCTGGTTTAATGATTTTATTGTGATGTAAACAAAGACAAGATAACATGTCTTTAAAACTGAGAGGTAAAGCTAATATAATCTAAAGCAGAATTAAGATTCAAAATCATCACAGCAGGTTACATGAGCAATTTTCATGCTTAGCTACACATCAGAATCATTTTGGAAGCTTTATAAACTACTGGTACCCAGGCCCCTATCCCAGAAACCCAGATTTAGTTGATCTGAGAGCTAAGCAGTAGTTTGTTTTTATAGCCTTCTTGGGAATTTTAATGTGTAGCCAGAAAATAATACATTTAAGTTCACAAATTCAAGCGTTTGAATATGGAAAAAGAAACACATGGGTTAGAAATACACTTATAAATAACTTTGTAGCGTTTAAAATAATAGATTACAAGTAATGAAACTGGTAAGATACGAGTGCTACACAAAGCCAATTCTCAAACTATAATATAGAAGTAAAAGTTCAAGGAAGAGAAAAAATATTCTATTATGTCCTGTTTCTCTATACCCACATCTAGCTCAATGGTTCCTACAAACCAGATGCTGGGCAGACAGAAGATAAATACATGAAGCTAATATTATGTTATTCCAGAAAATTCATAAATAATTATCACATAATCCATTCCATTTGACAAAATCATCTAAGATGCAGAGGTGAACCAGCATCTCCCTTTGGTAATAAGCAGTGTCTGCCACAGGGAATATTTCAAGGCAGAGTCCATTACTAGTTTATTCTCATAGCTCAACCATCTGAACATAAAACAGATGCACTCTTTCCCCATGAGTCCTTCAAATCATTACATTTTTCCATCTTTTCTTCTCCAAATAGTGCATGCCTTCCACTTTCAAGTGCTCCTCACAGGATCAGTTTTCAGCTTTTCATTAGTGTTTCCCAATGGGGCACTGGGGGGAATTCTTTACTGTGCTGAACTGTCCTGCCATCTGCAGGGTATTTATCATCTCTTGCTTCTGGAAGCACCACATGTCAACAACACCTCAATCACTGTGACCATTAAAAACTCTTCCACACATTTCCAAACACTGACCTCTCCTTAGATGGGCAGTGCTGCCAATGTTCTTTATCCGTTCCATCACAATAGTTAATGTCTTCTACAGCAGTACTGTTTAACACAGTAGCCATGAGTAAGTGACCATGTAAATTTAACTAAATTAAAAATTTCATTCCTTGATCTCACTAGCCACTTTTCAAGAGCTCTACAGCCACCTGTAGCTAGTGGCTATTTTACTAAACAGTGAAGGCACAGAATTTTTCCATCGTAACAGAAAATTCTATTGGACAGTGCTATCTCTAGAATCTATATAAGATTTTATTATTTACCAGGCTTCAATTCTTAATTTTGGCTTCCCCATTTAGTACTTCTCTATCTGCAGATTTGAATAAGAAAGGAAAGTTACATGGCAGCTACTGGTTATTATTATTTAATGGGTTACTAAAGAAGTACTTATTACTATATTACAAGACTTGTTTTTCTTTCTTTTTGGTGGCACTGGAGGACGAACTCAGGGCCTTGAACATTCTAGGCAAGGGTTCAACCACTGAATTACATCCCTAGTTATATATTACAAGACTTTAAAAACATATTTTAACAATTACCTTTCAATATAAAGCTGTATATTTTAGTTTATTAACTTTCTCAGAAGGGTTTCCACTAAACTGAAAAAGGAGCCCACAGAACAAGTTATAGCACTTGATAAAGGGTCAGATAAGTATTTACCTATGGTTGCTTTTGCTCTGCAGAGGCAAAGTTGAAAATCTGCACGAGGACCTGAGTTCAATACAGAGCACCAAAATAAATAATACAAAAAGTCAACTAAAATTATGAAAATTACCAACCTATTGATGAAAACTGGTTTTCATCCAGAGAGCCAGAGCTGTCAGAAGATGAACTATGATCATCCTTATTTCTTGAGGAATGATGCTCTTCATCCTCTTCATCTGTTGAAAGATCAACTGTTCTAGATTCTAATAGGACATTTTTTTAATATAACAAAAAATAAAAAGATTGGAATCAGTAATTAAAATCTGACATATGCATAACATACACATGTATGTAGAATATGGTATTTTAATCCCATTCCACATATTTAAAGCAGACCTACAGATTCTTCTCCACCTTCCAGTCTTTCTGAAACAACTGAATGGTTTAACCAATATACAAAGACTTACCCTACTTACATTATCTATATCTTTAATAAAACATTTCTAAAAGACACAATGAGTATAGGGACAGGCTATTAAAGAAAAATAAAAGAATAAAAATTGAAGTAGTATTTTGAAAAAAAACAACAGAAAAGCTAATGTACATTTACTATGTGCTAGGCACACTGAAGCCTGCTTCACATGGCTTACTTAATACTCATAATTCTATAAAGTAAATGATATAACTGGTGAGAGTACTAAGGACTGGAGAGTTAATAACACAAAGTAAATGGAGAAGGAATTTCAACCTAACAACTTCCATCCACCTCTAGAATGTAGGTTGTCTATAATATCCCATGTTTCAACAGCCGGTGCCAAGAGTGCTATAATGGGCACTCTGGTCAAAATTAAAGCATGGGTCTATCTTTTCAGTATGTGAGTTCAGGAAGGTCACTTGGTTTAAGCTCAATTAATATATCAAACAAAATAAAGAAGTGGTGTTGTGAGAATAGAATAAGCAAAATATGGGGCTGGAGCAGTGGCTCAGCAGTTTCGGCGCTTGCCTGGCAAGCACAAGGACCTGAGTTCAAACCCCAGCACCACGTACACAACTAAGTGGTGGAGCAACGAAGGCCATGTGAAAAACTAAATAAAGTTGTTTCTCTTTCTCTGTCTCTCTCACTGTCCCTCTCTTTAAAAAAAAAAAATAAGCAAAATATAAAGGAATTCTTGATATTACTGACAAGTATTGCTAGTTCACAATAAGAATGCTATTTTTATGAATATTAAAATGCAAGATTGCCCTTTAATTAGAAGATCTACATGTAGTTTAAAAAAGTTTGTAATAAATCAAAACTTAAAAATCTAAAGGATGGCTGGAGTGGTGGCTCAGCGGTTATGGCACTTGCCTGGCATGTGCGAGTATGTGAGTTCAAACCCCAGCACCACGTACACAACAAAGTCTTGGTGCAGCGAGGGCCACATTTAAAACTTAAAAAAAAAAAAAAAAGTTTCTCTCTCTCTCTCAGTCCCTCTCTTTAAAAAAAAAATCTAAAGGAATATAGCTACAGCTCACATCTTTCTTAGCTACTATTATTTATGACAGCCCTTACCTGTACCCATAATTAGCAACAAAACAATGATTTTCAAACCCTAGTCTATCAATCCTTGCAGTTCTTTAAGATCCTTTCAGAAGGTCTGTGAAACAAAAACTATTTTAATCCTAATTTGAACGTGTTATTTATTCTTTTCATTGTTGACATTTACATAAGAAAGCAAAAGCAGTGGTGAGTAAAACTGCTGATCCTTTAGTTTGGACCAAAGCAGGGACACTGACTTACAGTGGTAGGCATTGTATTCTTCATCACCACACACAGGGAGGGAAAAAAAGGTAGATTCACTTATAATCCTTCCTTAATGAAATAATAAAAAATTATTACTTTTATTAAATCTTATCCTTAAATATGTATCGTTTTAATATCGTGCATGACAAAATCAAAGTATGCACAAGGCACTTTTATTGCATACTGACAAGTAATGGTTGCCTTAACCTGCGTGGGGGCACACCCTCTGCCTTCAAGGAGAAACATTTTAGTTGAAATAATGACTGACAGTCAAAACCTGGTTACTCAAGACATGGATATTTGGCAAATATTTTCTCAACAATGAGCCAAGATGTGCCTAGTACTTCAAGAATTAAGAGAATCTAAATTGAAAATTAGAATTTTGGAAAACACATCCTCCACTGTGAACTTGGCAGCTGTTCAATAAAGACTCAAAAGATCAGTGGTAATATTAACAGTGACTTTTTGATATTGTGTAATAAAATATATCCATTGCAATGTGCACAAAGTCTACAAAACAGACAGGATTTTAATGTAACAGTACCAAAAATTTACTAACATGATTTAAGATTTCATGTTGCAACTCACCTTTAAGAAACTATTATTATTTGAGTTTTGTTATAATATTAAAGCAGAACACCTTCATGCCCGTGTTGTGAGGGGCTGTATTTTCTTTAAATACTTCAACTAAAACAACATAGCACACACAACTGATTGAATGCAGAAGTAGTTATGAGAATTTAGTTGTGTTCTCTTTAACCACACATTAAGGAGATATGCAAATTGAAAATGGCACTTTTTCAGTTTTTGGAAAAGTTTTTTTTTTTTTTCACAAAATGTTACTTATCCTTACATGTAAGGACATATAATGGGAAATTTTTTAAATGTCTAAAAATTTCTTTTAATTTCAAATATGGTAAATATTCACAGATATAAACCACAGAAACAAAAGCTCTTTCAGATCTTTAACCAATTTTAAGAGTATAAAGGGAGTCCAAAGACCAAACAGTTTGAGAACCACTGCTCTAGAAGTAATGAGAAAAGAAAATTCCTGCTTCAATTCTCCCTACTTAAGTTTAATCATAAAAATGTAAGTGGAAACCACAGAAGCAGAGAGAATAGAACAGATATACAATTTTATCTTATTTAGCCCAGGCAGTTTTTAAACTTATTATGATCCTAGCGCGTATTTCCGCAGCAGCAGGGACTGTAGGCAGGGGTGATCCTGTTCAGCTCAATGGATACAAAATTTCAGTTAGAAGAATAAGTTTAACAGATCTACATACAACATGGTAACTATAACAATGAACTGCAACATACTACATACAATACTTGAAACTGCTGAGAAATTTTAAGTGTTCTCACCCGGAAAAAAAAAAGATAACACATAATTAGGTCAATTTAGCCATTCCACAAAGTATACATATTTCAAATCATGTTGTATATCATAAGTTTATACAACTTTCTTTGTAAATAAATAAGTTTATAAGAAATCACTAAGATCACTTTAATGGGACTAAAAATAGTGGGGCGAAAATTTGGGGGCTCAAGACTAATCAAAACTATTCCTTGTTAGGATCTAAACTGACATCAACACATTTTATGTAAACAATTACATGATGCCTGAAACACATTTAAGAACTCAAGCCAGGTGGTCTGGAATCTCAGCTACTTGGGAGGCTGAAGTTAGCGTGAGGTTAGCGTGAGACACTCTGTTTCCAAAATAAATACATAAATTAATTTTTTAAAAGGCGGGGGTGTGGGGGGTTTTGCTGATGATTTTTCCTAGTACTAGGACCCGAGATGGATCCCCAATAATTTAAAGATACTTCAAAATGACTACAGTGTATTTAATACCATTACTGGTACAGTCCATTGTTATCAATTTCTATTATGATAGTTACATATATTATTTTAATCTGTTTTTGAAAATAACTGTTGAAAGACGAAAACAAGTAAAAGAGAATGCTTCAAAGTTTGTCACTTAGATTCGTTTAATGTATTGTTCTTAGGTATCCTTAAAAAGAAAAAAAAAAAAAAAAACAACTGGGCAAGTTTCCAAAAGGTACACACAACTTTCACCTATCTAACAGCATTAGGATTTAACTCCTCTGTGACGATTTGGGGTCTTATTAAACATCAATTACTGTACTATAGCTGTAAATGTTGAGAGTCAGCTTATGGTGCAAAAAAAGGAGCCACCAGGGCTCGGTGGTTACAGCATGCGCGAGTACACAGGTTCAAAACCCCAGCACCGGGGTTGGAGCGGTGGCTCAGCGGTTTAGGTGCTAGCACGAGAACCCGGGTTCAAACACCAGCACCACGTATGCAACTAAGTGTTGGAGCAACAAAGGCCACGTGAAAAACTAAATAAAGTTGTTTCTCTCTTAAAAAAAAAAACAACCAAAAAACCCCAGCACCCACTTACACAACTGTCAGAGCAACGAAAGCCATGTGAAAAACTCAATAAAAAACGGATTCACTGTCCTTAAAAAAATAATAAAAAATAATTTTAAAAAAAGGAGCTAACCACGTGGCTTTTAAACGACCCCTGCCCAGCTCAGCTCGTAAACGGAGGCAGTGCGCGTGCGCCGGAGGCCTCAGCTCTACCGCGACTCCGGCCCGCGCAGGTCATTGGAACCCCGAGAGAAGACCCCGGGCGCCTTCCGGTCCCTCGCGTAACCTCCGAGGCCGCAGTTTCCCCCTCTTCACCTTGAAGCCCTAAGTCGTCTGCGTGAGCAGCGGCTCCGGGGGCGCGCCGGGAACTCGCCCAGACCCTACCCCGGCCGCGAGGAGGGCCGCGGGCCCGGCGGGGCGGTTCCGCCTCCTCTGCGCGGACTCCTCCAGAGTCCGCGCCCGGGGCCGCCTGCTCCCTCGGCGTCGCGAGTTCAGCTGAGGGATCCTCGGCGTCTTCGCTATCGCTAGACTGCGCCTGGCGCTGCCGGAAAGTCCTTTTGGGCCTGTGAGCCATATTCAAGACCGCGCGCGCATTTGCTTTCCGGGCACGCTAACGCGGTCGATGGTGGTCACAGCGGCGCGCGCTCCCGCCTCCCCCTGCGGCCGCGAGCCCGCGCCCGCTCCGCGCGCCTCTTCGCGCTTGGCGCTGCGCATGCGTAATACGCTTGCCTGGTCTCGGGGGAGAACCCAGCAGTCCTATGCCCAGACCTCTCTGGAAGAGACCTGGTTGTGTGATCTGTCCACCAGAGTTTTTTGCAGCCTTTTAGAGCTGAGTTCCACGAAGAGCGACCTCTCGTTACTCTTTGTACAGATTCCGTATAGGTGTTAAGGCCACAGACACGTGTAAATGTGCTCTGTAACAGCACTGTATTCTCTGTTCTGGACTGGACTAGAGGAGGATTCTTGTTTTCTTTCCAGAGAGAGCTACCTTAACCAACAATTTAAAAACAAACAAGAGGGCATGTGTTAGGTTGAGAGATGCCTATGAAGGCTAAGCAGTGAAATCTTCACATAACTGATTAAGTGCACAGAGATGAATCAAAGGATTGCTTCAAGAGATCCTGATTAAATGCATTGGCCCATAAAGGTTGTATCATTAAAAAAAAAAGTGTTGCTTACAGAGGTACACAAAGATAAGACTAACTGTTGAGGCAAATTTGTGATTACAGAGATAAGATGATGCCAGAGATCTAACCAGAGATTACTACCTTGTGTTCTTGGTTCTTGCATTAGAGGCTTTCAATCAGTACGCAAGACTTAGTATAGTAAACTTTATTAGAAGGGAGAGAAGAGGGACAAGACATTCTCAAAGCAGAGTATGTTCCCTCAGGAGAGAGACAACTCAGTTCCTCGCCAGCTCAGCTTTACTGAGGTAGGAGGGAAGGTTTCTGGAGAATTCCTGCCCAAACACTACCTCTTAACTTCCTGAGGGTAGGCTTGTACCAGGTTTTTAAGAGTCTGTACTAAGCTTGTTTCTACATAAAGGCAACTCAGCAACTCTGGGTCATTTTGGCATATGCAGAGGTCACAAAGGTCCTCTTTCATCTGGGTGAGCCTGGGGTTTTTTTGTTTGTTTTTATTTTTGTGTTTTTTTTTCCCATTATGCAGGAGGTTTTGGACCTTCATTCTTCAACTCTAAAAGCGGAGAACATCCCTAAAAATAATAAGCTTATTAGTTAAGGGTTGTAACACACTGTTATCTTTTAAAATTAGAGCTGGGTCAGAATGGCGTTGTGTGACCTGTTTCAAAGAAAGATATGCGGAGAGTACATAAGCTCAGACTATGAAATTTACCCTTAAAACTCTATGTTCCCATGGCTCATATCTACTTCTTACATAACACTTGAACTATATTATGATCTGCCAGACAGAGAGGAAGCCCTTACCATGAACTTGGAGTATTTGGTTTCCTTGGTAAAATCTGTGGTTATTTGGGTGCCTCTGACTACCTGAATCTGGAACACTAAAACATTCAGTTCACATGATTCCTCTTGCTGGGGTCAATCCCTACTTTCTATGGGTTGCATGGAAGGGATTATTTTAAGGGATTAAAATTTCAGTCTCTTAGCTCCCACATTTTTTGCTGCAGCTGATTTGACCGAGGACCTGATGTTCATGCTGCCTTCCCCCAACAGTCTTTTGCCACCTGCTGCCTCTCTTCTTTCCACTCCTCCCAGAATTCTCTGTCCAAAAAACTTTTGCAGTCACCTAACATTTTGTTGTCAAGATAAGAAAATAAATTGTTGTTTTATTAACGATTATTTTGCAAATCAGGTGGTTTCCATTGTCTTACTTCCAACAAAAATCAGAGAACCAAACCCAAGTGTTAGAGATACTGAGCAAGGACTTCCTGCTGACACTCATAGAGGCTAATAAGAAGAAATAAAGGTTTTTGCAAAAAGAAGTTTTATTGTAGAGTCAGCCAGAAAAGAGGCAGGAAAGATAAACTCAGATGTTTCCCCAGAGGGTAGCAGGGGGCAAAGCTGCTTGCTGATTGGATGTCAAGAAGAGTGAGTTTTAGGTTTCTTTTACAGCAAGCTAGACTCATGTGCTTCATAGGTCTGGTGTGTGATTTGGGGAAAGAGAGTTATGTTTTGTGTGGGGCTTTTGAGCAGCTTCTGACATCAAAAAAGGTTATTGAATTGATAAGCTGGCTGCTTCTGCTCATGTCCATTCTTGAAAAATCAGCTTCAAACTGTTCATTAGTAGATTTCAGAGGCTTTTCCTAATAGACAACTTAAATAGCATTTTGCTATTTAAGGAACTTATGTCCTGCTGGGTGCAGGTCTTAGCGGATTTTGTCGATTGACTTGCACAGTAATTTTGATGATGGATTACTAAGATTTTTGCATGTAATTCAGAAGAAGTTCTAAAAATTTATTGACACTGAAAAAAACATTCTATCATAGGTGTAGAGTTTTCTTAGTGTATATGTAATATAAAATAGGAATGTAATAATACAATTGACAGTGAACAATAAACTATTCTAGAAGTATGTAATAGGTATCTAGAGATGCATGAACCAATGTGGGGAGGTATTTGTTTTTGTTATCAGGAGATACATTTCCAAAAAATAATCTTTTCTGTCAAAATAAATATTTATGTTATCTCCATCAAGTGCGTATCTATATAGCAGAAATACTACATAATGTTGCATTGGCAATCATAAGTCCCCAAGTCACAAACCTGTTAAGTCCCAAAAGAACAAAATCCCTAAAGTTTAAATCCTGAGAATCTTGACCTTAATAAATTCTTAAATACAAAAACCGTGATAGCCAAAAACTGCAATTCCCTTTGGAGGAGAAAGACAGACTTAAAAAGTAGTAGAAAACTGAATTCTGGGGAAGGGATTAATGTGCTTTTGGTTGATGAAGAATAGTTGCATGATGTTACATGGAAATAATAGCTGGAAAACTGGTACAGCATTACTTTGAGTGGGTCTGGAAGAGTGTTTCAGAGATTACTGTGTGAGTCCCAGGGAACTGAGTGGACAAGATGTGTAAATGGGTACCATTTGATCTGGAGAGGAGGATGACAATACAGAAGGCAAATTGGTGTCTTCCTGACAACAGTGACAGTTTTGTTTTTTTTTTTTAATCTGCTGCATCAGACATCAGAATTTCAGGCTTGTGGCCTTTGAGCTCTAAGACTTATCACAAACCCCAGGTCTCTGTTTTCAATGAATCTTATCAGAAGACTTAGGTTGCCCATCAAGGTATTTCAGATGAATGCAGCTGTAAAGCTGAGGGACCTTAGTTCATAGTGATATATATGTGTTTAAACACCTGCTCTTTATTCTTATAATCAAGAGACTTTCTTTAGTATATATGAGTGTTTTTGCTTGCAAAGATATGTGTGTTATTGCTACCTGTTTTGTTGTGTAAAGGCCTATGAAATGTTCTGTCTTGTTTTTGTTTCTCAAATAATTCTTTGAAATGTGAATAAGCTGGACGTGGTGGTACATATCTAGAATCCCAGCAGCTCTGGTGACTAAGGCAGGAGAATCACAAATTCAAAGCCAGCCTCAACAATTTAGTGAGGCCCTGTCTCAAAATAAAAAATAAAAATGATTAGGGATGTTGCTCAGTGGTTAAGCATACCTGGGTTCAATCTGTGGTACAAAAAAAAAAAAAAGTAAATAAGTATCTATTAAAGAATTTTAAGAATTAAAAAAATTTCCCCCACAATTACATGGGAATTTTGGATTTTTAGGATTTCAACATTAGGGATTTTGGCATTCAGGATTGTGTCTTTCAAGATTGTTTTAGTCAGATTTCCATGACTTTAACAAATCCTTGAGAAACAAAGTTTTAGGGAGGAAAGGTTTATTTTGGCTCACAGTTTCAGAGGTTTCGGTTTACGGTTGAGGCCCGTTGCCTTTGGGCCTGTTTTGAGGCAGTACTTCAGGGCAGGAAGCCCGTGGTGGTGCGGCAGAGCTGCTCACAAAGAGAAAGGGGCCAGGGTCCCAATATCCCCTTCAGAGGCATGCCCCCTGTGACCTAACTTCTTTCCAGTAGGTTCCATCTCTTAAAATTTCCACCACCTCTTAGTGCCACAGGCTGGAGACCAAGCCTCTAACATGTGGCCCTTGGGGAACATTGCATTTCCAAATTTCATCAGGGATTATAACCCAAACTTGTACAAATCACCTGGAATCATGTGGACATATAGATGCTGATTGAGCAGTTCTGGGAAAGACCTGCGATTCTTCATTTTTAACAAGCTCTCAGGGAAGCTAAGACTGTTTCTCTGAGGACCTCACTTTAAATAGCAAGATCCTACACCAGGATGCAAATGCCATTAGGTACTTCAAAATTTGGAAACTATGTAGTCAGTCCTTTAAAAGGAAAACAACTAAGAACCTATTGGCAGTGATTGACGTTTACCTAACAATTGCAGTTATTCACTGTATTTCAAGAAGGGTTCTCCACCAGTTTTCAAAATTACTTCAGGTGTTGATCTCAGTTTGAAAGGTGGTCAGTAGGACAGAATTCACTCCCAGTTTTGCACAAAAGGGATCTGTTCATGTATGGATAATCTGAGTGTGATGCTGGTGTTCCAGGAGGCTGCATTTTCCTTTCAAAAGTAACCAAGTCACAAACATACCCACTGTGAAAATACTAGGCAGAATTCAATAATTTCAACTAAGTTTAGAGCCAAGAGCTTATGTGGACTAGAAGCTTACTTCTGTTTTAAAATACACTGATTCCCCAGGTGGGAGTCTCCTCTTACTCATCTTGATGTCTCCATACCTGGTCTAGTGTGCAGTATGCACTAAATTAAAGAGAACACAATGAATTAAGTGTGTGGATGGGGTGAGTCTAAAACACAATAATGAAATTTGAAAACAAATCAGTCTAACTGGTTGAATACAAATATGTTGAAAGACAAGAGAATAGGCTAGAAGGTAGATCGGTCAGTGGTAGAGCACTTGCCTAGCATGCACAAGGCCCCGAGTTTGATCCCCAGAAGTGCATAAAGGAGAGAGTAAGAGAGAAAGCATGTGTGCATGGGAGAAAGAAGTGACACAGTATTGAGATACATAGAAAAAAAAAACTCTCTGCTATTTAAAACATAAACTATTTCTTCTAAGGGAGAGAAATAAGAATTGAGTTTCTCTGGGTGTTGCCTAGATGGGCAAGGGTGAAGTAAAGAGAAATTATTGAAAAAACAAGGAGGAATCCTGAGTTTTCTTCTCTGTACCCAGGAAAAGCAGACGAAGGGAGGAATTGCCACATTTAGGAAAAAAATACAGGATGCCAAGTAATTTCAGATAAACAGGAATAGTTTTTTTTAAAAATTATAAGTACATCTCATACAATATAGGGCATACATTTGTGTGAGACATTTTGGAATCCTAATCTAGAGTAAAGAGAGATGTGCAGAATTTTAAAAAGTAGAGAAAAACTTCATAATCTGGGGTGGAGAGTGGGTTTGGTTATGGCTCTGTCACCTGTGGAGAAATGATGGTCAGTGAAAAGTTCCCAGTTACAGAGAGGGGATGAGGGGCTTTTAAGATATGGTGGTGGTTTTTTCCAGACCATTAACAAAACTTTGCCCCATACAAAGTCTTAATGCTGCTACTGGGAATGAAGGACTCAGTGGCTATGGTCAGAGTACTAGATATGGAAGGGCTGGTGGCTTCATAGTTTCTGAGTTGTGAATGTCAGAGGAGATGAAGTGGCTGATAGGAGAGAAGCAGACATTGAGCATGCTGGCTGGCTTGGGAGTGGCTATGAGATAGCCTCCGTGTCAAATGAACCCAACAGGCTACTACATAAAGGGGAAGATGCCCTACTGGGTTACACATGGAGCCTGGAAAAGTGTAGCCAGAAAGCAAGCAATTTATTTCTCTACACGGCCTTTCCAGGTGCAGGGTCCACATTCATCACCGCCTTATATAATTTATTTCACTAATACTAGAATTTTTCCCTGAAGAAGATAAAGATAATGCCATATCTCTTATTTGTCCTGCCCTACACTTATGTACTTCATAGCTTATTAAATGGGATATAATGAAATTTTGCATTATTCCCCTTTTATATAATTTAGAATTGCAGAGTTTAGCAGTTTAAGAAAATTGGCATATCAAAAATCTTCCAACTTCTACAAGTTCGTGTCATGTTTTCCCAGATTGTATTCTCCTAAAGTGAAGTGACGTTTCAGGTTGTCTTGCCATTAATGGTGAGTGCTGAGCTCCCTCTAGTGAGAAATTTGATACTTACAGATGCATCTTACTAAATAATTCCTATTATACAGCAATTTTTTTCATTCTCTCTTTTTTAAGCAATGGATATATGTTCATTTTTAAGCCAACCTATTTCAAACTTTCTCAGAGGACAAAATTTCAGAACGTCATGTTTATAAACAAAATATCACTCCTCTTGGGGAATTTAAAAAATGTTGTGGAAACATACCCATAAAAATATAGAACTACTTCATAGAACTAATTGTGTTTTTGTGTTTTTCAGGATGTGTATTTTAAGCTCTTACTATAAGAGAAACCCTATTCCAGGACCAGAAAATCATGAACCACCTGGGGTCTTGATCCAAAAGCTCAAGTACTACTAGCCAAATTAGCTCTAGAGCTGACTTATTAGAAATACTTCACGAAATCCTGGAATCTCAAGTGCTGAGAATTTTTCTTAATTATGGATCTAACTTTCAGAATTAGTAGCTATCGATCTGTCCTCAACTGCCACTCTTATGTGCCTGGACAATTGTATTGATTAATTAATTGTCAAATAACCCAAGGGCCACCAGAAAGAAACCTATTGATGAAACAAAGCTAAGTCAATAAGATCAGCTACAGTAAGTGAGAACATCATCTTGACGGAGACTTCTAAGGGCCTAAAAATAAAATGAAGAACAGGATAGGGCATTTGCAAAGTTTTTAAGGTCTGGGCAAAATAATTTTATATATTTTTATTTTATTGTAATAAGAACACTAGACATGAAATCTACAGTCTTAGCCATATTTCAAGTGTACAATGTACTGCTGTCAGCTAAGGGACAGTGCTATATAAACGGGTCTCTAGAATTTATTCATCTTGCATAATTGAGATTTTATACCCACTGATTAACAACTCCCCAATTTCCCCTGTTCTTAGTTGGCTCATAGTTTTGCCTTCCAGAAGCAGGCATTGTTTAGTCCTACTATGGTTGAGCACAAAAAAACAAGAAAGTATGTTTAGTACAGTGCCTCCACTGGGGGTTATCTTTTGGGATGTTTTTCTTATTATGAAATGTAACACACATGCAGAAAAGTGCCCAAAACAAAAACATACAGTTCAAGGGCTTATCACATAGTAACTCCCTGTTTAACCACCACCAAAGTCAAGAAGTAGAGCATCGCCAGCACCCCACTTCAGTGCCATCACTCTCCCTGACCCCAAAATAAATATTATTCTGAATTTTACAGTAATCAATTTCTTCTTTTTTAAAAAAAATGGTTTTAGAGGGTTGGGGATTTAGCTCAGTGGCAGAGTGCTTGCCTAGCATGCACAAGGCCCCAAGTTCGGTCCTCAGCCCTGAAAAAGAAAAGAAAAAATAGTTTTATCACTAAAGCATGCATATTTAAACACCATGTATAGTTATGTCTATATATTTTTTAATTTTATAGAAATGGAAATATACCATGAATACTATTTTGTGCTTGGCATTTTTGTTTCACATATATTTGCATTATAATCCCACTTTGCTATGTATATATGCAGTCCACTTTTATTGCTATGTGGTATTCCATTATGTAACTATGCTACAATTTATTTACCAATTCTTTTTTTTATTGGACAGAGGTCAAACTTTGTTTTTTATTAAGCTTATTTACCAATTCTTACTGATTGTTTATTTTAGTTTTTTTTTTTTACCATATTACAAATAATGTTATTTATGAACATTACTGCATCTATCTCTTGTGGTCCTGTGTGCAAAATTCTGTTGAGTGTAAACCTGCAAGTATAATTGTTGGGTCATGGGTTATGCATGTTTTCAATTCCAGTGAAAAAATGCCAACATCAAAAGTAGTAATTGACTGAATGTACACTCCTACAAATGGTGTATTAAAGTTTTCATGGTTCCTTACCTTTGCCAACACTTTGTACTGTTGCCAGTTCTCCTAACTTTAGCCATCTGGGTATATTTGCTTGTGTTTTGAATGTGAATTTACTTGATTACAAATGAGGATGATTTAATTTTTATATACACACACATATATGCACACATGTACATATATGTACACACATACATATATGTACACATATATAGATATCTATATTTATATAAACACACATACATGCACACACATGTGTATTCTATTCACAGTTACTCTTTTGTGAATTGCCTGTACAAGTGACTTACCCATTTTTCTATTGAGTTGCTTGTCTTTACTTAATGGTTGGGTAACTCTAAATGAGTCCTTTAGTTCATGAATGTATTGCAAATATGTTCTCCACTTTGTGGTTTGTCTTTTCATTCTCTATAAATTCTATACATTTTAAAAAATCTATCTATTTTTTTTTTATACCAGGGATTGAACCCAGAGGTGCTCAATCACTGGCCATGTCCCTAGCCTAGCCCATTTTTTCTTTTTTTTTTTTTTTATTGAGTCAGGGTCTTGCTAAGTTGCATAGGGCTTTGCTAAGCTTCTGAGGTTGGCTTTGGACTTGTGATCTTCCTGCCTCAGCCTCCCAAATTGCAGGGATTATAGTCATGCACCACTACACACAGGCTATCTACCTAATTTTTTTTTATTGAGGAGATGAGTTGTTTTACAATATAGATGCATATAAGGTAACAATATGATGTGCATATGATTCTAATCCAGAGTCACACTCACATTGCACAATCAGCCAGCCCCCAGTCTCTTGATTCATTTCCCCCAAAACAGCTATAAATGTCCCTCATGTCCCTCTCTCTATGTATGTGTATATATATATACATATGTGTATACATACATACATACATACATACTATACAATATTGTGAATTTTCCAGCATTAAAGGATTGTATAACTATTATTAGGCTTCTTGGTGGGTAGGTAAAGAGTATGTCACATTGCTGTTTGTCTCCCTGGATCTCTCCCCATCATTCTTCCCTCTTGCCTTCCCTCTGCCTCTCCCCTTCCCCCTCCTCCCTACATATCTGTCATTCCCCTAGATTATGTGTTACTACACCTTTGGTGGATCTAGTACAAGAGCTTGACTACCTTTCACCCAAGCCTATGTTTTGCTTTAGTCTCCACAAATGAGGGAAAATATTTGACCCATGAGTCTCTGGATTTGGCTAATTTTGCTCAGCATGATTTCTTCCATTGCCATCCATTTACCTTTAAACGCCATTATATCATTTTTTCTAACAGCAGAGTAGAACTCATTGTATATATATACCAGAACTTTTGGATCCATGCATCCAGTGAGGGGTGTTTGAGTTGATTCCATAATTTAGCTATTATAAATTGAGCTGCTATGAACATTGATTTTGCTGTGTTGCTGTAATGTGCTGATCCTAACTCTTCTGGGAAAATACCCAGAAGAGGGATGGCTGGGTCATAAGGTGGATCCATCCCTAATTTTTGGAGAAATTTCCATACTGCTTTCAAGAGTGGCTATACCAGTCTGTAGTTCCACCAACAGTGTGCTAGTATTCCTATCTTCCCACAACCCCTCCAGCATTTGTTGCTTTTTATATTCTTTATCTTTGTCAATCTGGAGTGAGGTGAAATCTGTTTTTTTTAATTAGAAGTATATAGAAATACAGTTGAGGGGGAAACATTATCAAAACATTAGCAATCAATGGATATAAACTTTGTTA